>JARJLF010003780.1:0-12285 GCA_029378395.1 Mycena leptocephala | reverse complement strand
GGGGTGCGTCGGGGCGTCGGCGATGGATGGCTGCTACGTGGCTAGCACAGGCGGGATGACTAAACGACCGAAGCTGCTACCTAATATGTCCAAACACCCTGCCACAACGGCCTCCGGATGAACCGCTCATGTCGGCTATTCCCTTGACCTACTTTATCCCAAAAGCAACCAGAATCCCGGTTTCACGACTGCCTAAAGTTACAGCTGTTTGCAGAACTTAGGGCGCAGCCGCGTTCTTTGTGCATGCTTGCAGCTGTGCGACGCGCTCCATCGATCACGGGTGAATGGGGCTGTTCTGGGCAAAATCCTGATTGTCTACATTTTCAAACACTTTTAATTCCAGCACGCTGCCCCGCCATTATTTTTGGCGGCTGCTCCCAATCGATAGCCCCAACGATTCTGGTCATTGCCATCTTCTCAGATTCCCTGCGGATGCATTATTGGCCTTTCCAGTCGCCCATCATCGCAGAACATTACCGCGCGCGTGACCCATTGATAATATAATCAAAATCCGAGTCATTTTCAAACACTTTTAATTCCAGCACGCTGGCCCGCCTATTATTTTTGGGCGGCTGCTCCCAATCGATAGCCCCAACTATTCTGGTCATTGACATCTTTTCAGCTTCCTGCGGATGCATTATTGGCTTTTCCAGCTGCCCATCGTTGCAGAACATTACCGCGCGTGTGACCAATGAGAATATAATCAAAATCCGAGTCATTTTTCAAACACTTTTAATTCCAGCACGCTGCCCCGCCCATTTTTTTGGTGGCTTCGTCCAATCGATAGCCCCGACGATTCGGGTCATTGCCAGCTTTTCAGATTCCCTGCGGATGCATTATTTGCCTTTCCAGCTGCCCATTATTTCAGAACATTACTGCATGCGTGACCGGATGATAAATGACACCCCGAGCCGGGGCCTCTCGGGTCCGCCTTCCAACCGGCCAAAAGTCTCCACGCGGCCCACCGGGAACCAATGAGGATCCAAACAAAACTGTAACGACAACGTCGGCTTCCATTTCTGTGCATTTCAGCCCAATTGATTCGCCGTAGATCCAATTTCAGGACTATGATTTCTTTGCGAGCTGAGTTGAATTGCAGGTGTCCTCATCCTGGACTCCCGAGCGATCCGTTGTAGACAGTTTTCTTGGCTCTTCAGTTGTGGTGTCTGCGAAAACCGTTTTGCCGGAGTATCAGTGGCGGCTCTGCCCGGAGCATTTTGCAAAATATTATCAGTTTGAACCCTTTCGTCGCATTCATCTACCTGGAAGCGCCCCTTATGGCGTCCCTGGCCTCGGCCGTCAAATAAACTGCACATGTGAGCACCCATGAAACACGGCCCCCGCAGGAACCATGGTCTTGAATTCCTGGCAGCGAGATTCAATGCCGAGGCGCCGAGGCAAACGAGGTTGCACAGCGCGAGCATTGCGCTTAGTTTGGACATGTTTACAGCAGGACTATTGATGCTTTTCTTTCTCCCCCACTGGCATTTGTCATCGATTCAACTTATTCTAGTTCCCTCTGGCCTCGTTTGCAAAACGGGTCAGGTCATACTCTGGATCCTCTCTGCCTTCACCCGTGTGCGATGCTAAACAACGAATCGGTCGACTGCATCATCCGCGTGGGAAATACTCTGTTCAAAGTGCGCGACCTGACTTCACGGGGGGAATGCGCTGACCTGGGACAAGATCCACCTTTTCATTTTCATCCGGGATTCCCCAGTCTTTGCTGGATTGTTGGCGCTTCCACAGCTTCCAGGCCCGGTTCTCGAAGGATCATGCGACGAGCTGCCTATTTGCCTTAGTGGAGACAAGGGCCCCTTCCGCTCCCTGTTCAAATCTATTTACGCCCCGTGCGTCGTGAAATGGTCGCATAATCTAGACACTAACCCTCTAGCAAGAGCGCTTGAAACACAGGCAAACCGGATTCCTATTACGGATGTTCAGGACATCGTGGCTGTCGCCCATCTTGCCCATAAATACGAAATGACGACCTGGGAAACATGGGCATTTCTGGTCATTGGCCATTTGGTCGACCAACATCCAAGCAGATTATCGTAGTGGCCATTTACCATCTTTGTCGCAAACGGGTTGCCGAGGATGTAGGGGTAAAAGCTTCTGCGCGCGGGATACTTCTTCTGGAAACCGGCGTTCCTAAGCGGGACCGTGCCGTGTAATGATGCCACCTACTTTATTACAGCCAACAGTGTTCAACATAGGCCCCGACTGACAGTTTCTGCAGTCGGAAATCACCACTGCATGCACATTGTTCTTTTATAATGGCCGTCTCAGTCGCTTGGCCAACGATGCCCTCAAGACCAATGTTTTTGTGAGTACCGAGTTTTCTGTCCTCGTCATTGGGCTGATTTTGTCCAGCCATACCTCATAAAACACGCCGATACCAATGGCCTCGAACTCGCATTCCAGCTCAGCCAATGGAGCCTTGCTGCGGGAGGTTAGGCCCCAGATCGGAGTGGCAGCATCATACGCTAAAACGCCGACCGCAATTCTAGTGCCCGTTTATAACTGTCGCATAGGCGTACTCAGCCCAGCCCATTCCAGAGCGGAGGTCGGATCCCGATTTTGGGCCCAAAAATGAGTTTTACCCGAACTAATTTTATTTTCCCACGGTTTCTGAGGCGGCCAAAATGCTTCTTTCCCAAAGGCGGTCACTTTTGGGTTTTTTTTTGGTCGAAATTTTCTGAAAATTTTACCCAAACCAGGGATCCGACCTCCTAAGGTATAATCAGGGTTCCTGCTTTCAATCACCCCGGAGCGCAGTGTATTGCACTGACTGACATTCCCGGGCTCCAGGTTCCTTAATTTTCGCCGCCGCTGTAACAGTCGCGGATCATATTAACTTGGACTCGCCCGACGCCATTGAACGTTGGACAACGTTACGATCAATTTCACTCGGAGGTTACAGGCTAGGAATGACCGGGTCATTGACTGATCGGTCAATGCATTGACAGTTGACCTGACCCTTTGACGAACTGGTATATACCGGTCAATGACAACACTGTATAATTTATTCTCCTTTCTTCCAGCTCTATATCTCGGCCGAGCAGATCCATCGTCGTGCTGCTCAGCAGATGTATGAGTTCTGCCATACCAACGAGCTTTCCCAAGTCTGGGCTTACATGTGTAATCGGTGGTACACACTAGCCCAATGGGCTCTTTGGGCGAGGGCTTCCTTCGATGCAATTCCCGTTTAAAAACAACGATGGTGGTTGAGAGCATGTGGAAGCACATCAAGCGCCGCGATCTGGCGCAATTTAATCGGCCGCGGCTCGATTTGGTTGCGCACCTCGTTCTAACGAGTCTACTCCCCGAGTCAAGCGAACATTGGAATACGTCCGCGGTCTGCGCCGCATTGGCCGCCCACAAGCACTTGCGGGTGGCAAGAAGATGCTAAGGCGGAGTGGGTCGACAAAAGTCGATCCGACGAGCACCGTCGAACTGCCAAAGAGCTGGCGGTTCTCAAGACCGCGCCAATACCAAGGACGGGCAGAGCGGCTCGCACAGATTGCGGGAGGGGGCTTGAGAATCCGGAACCTATCAAGAACTGGGTTTGTCAATGCCTCAGCTTTCCGGGGAACAGGTTCTTGATGTGCAAGCACCTCATCAGGGAAGCGAACTCGCTGCTTGACAACAAGCCACTTACCGACCTACGAATCTTCCTTGATTTGCGCTGAAATCACTTCCCTCCATATTATCGTATCCCCTGCATCCACGATCCCACGGAATCCGAGAGCGAAGACCAGGACGAAAGGGAACAAGAGAGGTTTTACTCCTTGGAATTCGGAGAGCAGAAGTACAGACCCAAGGGGGATCAAAGATAAAATTAGCCGACATCAGGTAGGGGTCCGAGCAAGACCCTGTCAAAATCTGGGGTGAAATGATTGCACAGTGGTCAAAATACTGTTTTGGTGTGAAATCTCGGGACATGGAGAGCCTGAGCTCCTTTTCAAAAGCACCAGGGCTGTGAAGATAAATCTGAAGAGATGGTTTGAACCCAAATTTCGCTGGCTATCCTCCTAGCAAGACCCCGTCAAAATCTGGGTCGAAATAATTGCACAGTGGTCAAATGCTGTTTTGGTGTGAAATCTCGCCCATTGTTCAGTGATGGCCTGCATTTGTTTGGATTGACATGGAGAGCCCTGAGCTCCTTTTCAAAAGCACCAGGGCTGTCAAAATAAATTTGAAGAGACAGTTTGAACCCAAATTTCCCTGGCTATCCTCCAGCAAGACCCGTCAAAATCTGGGGTGAAATGATTGCAGTGGTCAAAATACTGTTTTGGTGCAAAATCTCGGCTCATTGTGCCGAGGTTCACGTGCATTTGTTTGGTGATAGCCTGCATTTGTTTGGATTGGCATGGAGAGCCCTGAGCTCCTTTTCAAAAGCACATATCCAGCAAAAAATCCAAAGCGACAGTTTGAACCCAAATTTCGCTGGCTATCCTCCTAGCAGACCATCAAAGTCCGGCTTGAAATGATTGCACAGTGGTCAAAATGCTGTTTTGGTGCGAAATCTCAGCACATTGTGACAGCCTGCATTTGTTTGGATTGGCATGGAGAGTCCTGAGCCTCCTTTTCAAAAGCACCAGGGCCATGAAGATAAATCTGAAGAGACAGTTGAACCCAAATTTTGCTGGCTATCCTCCCAGCAAGACCCATCAAAATCCGGCTTGAAATGATTGCACAGTGATCAAAATGCCGTTTTGGTGCAAAATCTCGGCACATTGTTGGTGACAGCCTGCACTTGTTTGGATTGACATGGAGAGCCTGAGTCCTTTTCAAAAGCACCAGGGTCATGAAGATAAATCTGAAGAGGCTGTTTTAACCCAAATTTCACTGGCTATCTCCCAGCAAGACCCATCAAAATCCGGCTTGAATGATTGCACAGTGGTCAAAATGCTGGCCTCCAGCGAGCTGGAAGGCGTGGTCGGCACAGGTCAGATGTCTGTCTACCTTGTCATGGTCGAGCCACGCCCTACACGGCTCTTAGCAGGTATTTGAGGTACAAATCGCGCGAAGGTAATCCCACATTGAACGCTGCATATTATTCTGACAAGAGCTAGCCCTAAATATCTCGACTCAATGGTGCTGGGACGTCCTTTTTCATCCAGGCGGACGACAAAGGAGGCATATATGCGGGCGACGTTGATGAGAGAGATCGCGTATCGCTGACCCCACTCTCCCTACCCTTCCATCCGCGTTCATGTCCGCAGGATTGGATGAAACTTGTGAGCAGTAGAAATGGATGGAATGGACCCTGAGGCCATATAGAGATGTGCTCTGTCATATAAATACTCTGATTATGCCTCACTCAATATTTCAGATTTTTTCTAGCATCCCCACCAAATCCTGAACCTTTCGCATTCAAATGAGTGACGGCTCGGTCACCATCAGTCAGGTCAGTTTTGTGGGTCTATTTTCAGTCAAATATGGCAGTTTATTCCACTTCTAAAGGGACAGATGTCCGTAATCGATGTTTAAAACCATAATGCGGCGGTCCAAGGTGAAAAAACGCGTTGAGGAATCCCTGTAAGTATTTCGCGACGGAATTTCAAACTCCGATGATTATGTCATAAGACCGCACTCCAATCGGACCCCCGTGATGGCAACAGGACTAGGAGTGACTGACGCCTGCCTTACTTACCATCTCAACAAAAAAAAAAGAAAAGGTAATAATTCGGTGCCCTTGACCCCCACGAGATATATAACGATCTGTACGTATTTGCCCATTTAAGCATTGGCTGGTCCAGTTTCCCACTATGACGGTACCCTCCTCAAACGGCAGTGCCTCTCCCAATAATACAGCTGCACCACAGCGACAGAAACGTCTCAGCCTCCGCCGTGTAGCGTTGATTCAGAGCCTGAACACCACACTTCAGGCTTCTTACTCCTCCACTCCCTCCAGATCTAGCGAAACGCCCGCTACAATGCATCGACACATTGACCAGGATGTGGTCAGAGAGGAGAAGATTCTGGGGGGTGTGGAGGCACCAGGATCTGTGGCAGTCCCAAGCGGTGAATGTTCAGATAGCTCTCTTCCAGATGATGAGGAATGTAACGAGAGTGAAGAGATGGAAAAATCAGACCCGGAGGGCACACGCGTAGTACTGTGGTACTGGTACAGAATCCTGAAACAAACCATGATGTGAAGCCGTGTCCCTTTATGCAGATGCCTTGTCAGCCTATCTGTAGGACAAGTTGAAATGCAGCCGAAACCAACCAATCCTATATATTTTATTTCGCGTTCAATTTGAACATCTGTATTTGCGGTAGCCACCTGGCAGAGTCGCGTTCGCGTCCGTACCTACGGCGGGTCGACAGCTGGTAGCCTATGTAAGTCCCATGATGAATGATAGAATTCAATGCTTCCGCTGGTGGCAGAAAAGCATCACTTTCAAATGCGTAATATTCCTGGCTGATTGGTGCTAGTTCTGTGAGTCAATAACCATGTTTCGTACCCATCGGGGTCAATTGAACACCCGCTCACTCCGAGCTCTCTAAATGCCGTGATGTCCTTGGGCAGTGTTCTTCACGGATGTGATCCAGGGAATAGACAGCTGGTGTTGTACCGCTGCTCAGAGAAGTGACAGTGAATAAAGGGACAAATACAGTTGTTTTCAAAAAAGTAGACGGGTTTTGATCGAGTGATCCTCTTCAATCCGTGTTTACATTTGATTGACGCTGCGTCCACTTTCCGCCCCACCGCCCCACACATTCGCCATACACTTGTGTGATGCGGTTCAATCGGTGTTTGCCACATTTTGCGAAATTCGTTACCGGAGGTTTGGATGGGGCCAATGGAGAAGGTTTGCTCGTGGGTCGAGAAGTTTGGGTCCTTGTTGATCCTCCTTCTGGTGCGAATATCATCGACTGCAAATGGGTGTACGCAGTCAAATATGATATTGCCGCGGAGGTAGAGCCCTGAGCTCCTTTTCAAAAGCACCAGGGCCATCAAAATAAACTTGAAGCGACAGTTTGAACCCAAATTTCACTGGCTATCCTCCCAGCAAGACCCCGTCAAAATCCGGCTTGAAATGATTGCACAGTGGTCAAAATACTGTTTTGGTGCAAAATCTCGGCACATTGTTTGGTGATGGCCTGCATTTGTTTGGTGACAGTCTGCATTTGTTTGGATTGACATGGAGAGCCCTGAGCTCCTTTTCAAAAGCACCAGGGCCGTCAAAATAAATCTGAAGCAACAGTTTGAACCCAAATTTCGCTGGCTATCGCCCCAGCAAGACCCCATCAAAATCCGGCTTGAAATGATTGCACAGTGGCCAAAATACTGTTTTGTTGCAAAATCTCGGCACATTGTTTGGTGACAGCCTGCATTTGTTTGGATTGGAATGGAGAGCCCTGAGCTCCTTTTCAAAAGCACCAGGGCCGTCAAAATAAATCTGAAGCGACAGTTTGAACCCAAATTTTGCTGGTTATCCTCCCAGCAAGCCCCCGTCAAAATCCGCCTTGAAATGATTGCACAGTGGTCACAAACTTTTTTGGTGCAAAATCTCAGCACATTGTTTGGTGACAGCCTGCATTTGTTTGGATTGGAATGGAGAGCCCTGAGCTCCTTTTCAAAAGCACCAGGGCCGTCAAAATAAATCTGAAGCGACAGTTTGAACCCAAATTTTGCTGGTTATCCTCCCAGCAAGCCCCCGTCAAAATCCGCCTTGAAATGATTGCACAGTGGTCACAAACTTTTTTGGTGCAAAATCTCAGCACATTGTTTGGTGACAGCCTGCATTTGTTTGGATTGACATGGAGAGCCCTGAGCTCCTTTTCAAAAGCACCAGGGCCATCAAAATAAATCTGAAGTGACAGTTTGAACCCAAATTTTGCTGGCTATCCTCCCAGCAAGACCCCCTCAAAATCCGGGTTGAAATGATTGCACAATGGTCAAAATACTGTTTTGGTGCAAAATCTCGGTGCCTTGTGCCGAGGTTCACATGGATTTGTTTGGTGACAGCCTGCATTTGTTTGGATTGACATGGAGAGCCCTGAACTCCTTTTCAAAAGCACCAGGGCCATCAAAATAAATCTGAAGCGACAGTTTGAACCCAAATTTCGCTGGTTATCCTCCCAGCAAGACCCCGTCAAAATCCGCCTTGAAAAGACAGTTATGCTTAAAATTTCACTGGCTATCGATATTCAGGGAAAATAGCCGGAATAAAACGAGCCCTCCATATTAAGATATTTTTTTTCGTTTTTTCGATCTCATTTCAAATTCCACACGTAGCTGCGCTGAGCATTTGGATGACTGATCAAATAGGGTGTCGCAGCTAAAAAGCCGCGACCAAATCCTCGTCGGCGCCAATACGAAAGCGTGGTCGCCCTCCAAAGGTGTCGCTCCCCATTTCCCCGGTCATCCTGCCGATTATATTCACAGCAGTCTGCCAAATAATACAATCGTCATCGTGGAGTAAGTTGCCAATTCAGGAATGAGCTGCTGATTACAGCAATCATTCACTCATCTTCTCCAGCCTCCGAGTGTTCTCATTCCAAGTGCCGTTGTCATTATTGGTTCGTTCCAATCTCAGCGAGTGATATGGGCACCCAGAACAAAAATCCAAGTAGACAGATTCGAAATCCGGCCACGAAACACGCAAAAAGGAGTGTTTTACCCAGTATTTAAATTCTACCAAGGGCATTCCTGCTTGCATTTTGGTTCTGAATGTCATTATTGGTTTGTAATGATTGCAGAAAGTGATATGGCCACCCAGTACCAAAATCCAACCAGATAGATTCAAAATCTGGACTCAAAATAACCAAACATTGCTGTTTTACTCAGTATTTAAATTCTGACAGGGGCATTGCAGCTTGGATTTTGGCTCTCAGTGTCATTATTGTCCGCAATGATCGCGTAAAGTGATATCGGCACCCAGGACCAAAATCCAAGTAGACAGATTCCAAATCCAGACTCGAAATGGCCAAAGATGGGTGTTTTGCTCAGTATTTAAATTCGGCCAGGGGCATTGCTGCTTGGATTTTGGTTCTGAGTGTCATTATTGGTGCATCCTACTCTCAACAAGTGATTTGGGCATCCAGAACCACAATACAAGTGGACGGATTCAAAATCCAGACTTGAAACGGCGAAAAATGGGTGTTTTACCCAGTATTTAAATTCCGCCAAGGGCATTCCTGCTTGGATTTTGGTACTGAGCATCATTATTGGTGCGTAGCCATCCAAGTAAGTGATATGGCTACCCAGAACCACAATCCAACTAGACGGATTCAAAATCCGGACTCAAAACGGTGAAGAATGGGGGTCTTACCCAGTATTTAAATTCCACCAAGGCATTCCTGGGTGTATTTTGGTTCTGAATGTCATTATTGGGTCATTGGAGTGCCAGAAAGTGATATGGGCACCCAACAGCAAAATCCAAGTAGACAGGTTTAAAATCTGGACTCAAAATGGCCAAAAATAGGTGTTTTACCCAGAATTTAAATTCTGCCAAGGACATTCCTGATTGGATTTTGGTGCTGAGCATCATTTTTGGTGCGCACCAATCCCAGAAAGTGATATGCGCACCGAACAGCAAAATTCAAGTAGACGGATTCAAAATCCGGACTCAAAATGGTGAAAAATGGCAGTTTTACCCAGAATTTAAATTCTGCCAAGAGCATTCCTTCTTGGATTTTGGTTCTGAGTGTCATTATTGGTTTGTACTGATTCCAGCAAGTGATATGGCCACCCAGAACAAAAATCAAGTAGACATATTCAAAATCCGGACTCGAAATGGCCAAAAATGGGTGTTTTACCCAGTATTTAAATTCTGTTAAGGGTATTCCTTCTTGGATTTGGGTTCTGAGCATCATTATTGGTGTGTAGTAATCTCAACAGCTGAATTGGACACCCAGAATCACAATCCAACCACATGGATTCAAAATCCAAACTCAAAAGCCAAAAATGGGTGTTTCACCCAGTATTTAAATTCTGCCAGGGGCATTTCTCCTTGGATTCTGGTTCTGAGAGTCAGTGGTGGCCCGTAATGATTCCAGAAAGTGATATGGGCACCCAACAGCAAAATCCAAGCCGATGGATTCAAAATCCGGACTCAAAATGGCCAAAAATGGGTGTTTTACCCAGTATTTAAATTCTGCCGAGGGCATTCCTTCTTGGATTTTGCTTCTGAGTGTCATTATTGGTTTTTCCCAATCCCAGCAAGTAATTTTGGCACTAAATAGCAAAATCCAAGCACACGGATTCAAAATCTGGACTCGAAATGGTCAAAAATGGCTGTTTTACTCAGTATTTTAATTCCTCCAAGGGTCGTTATTGGTGCGCAGCGATCCAAGGGTGGCCATATCACTTACTGAAATTACTACGCACCAAAATGATGCTCAAAACGCAAATCCAAGCAGAATGCCCTTAGCAGAATTTGAATACTGGGTAAAACACCCATTTTTCGCCATTTCGAGTCTGGATTTTGAGTCCGTTTAGTTGGATTGTGTTCCCTGTGCCCAAATCACTTGCTGAGATTGACCTAACCAATAATGCCACTCAGAACCAAAATCCAAGCAGCAATGCCCTTGGCAGAATTTAAATACTGGGTAAAACACCATTTTTGGCCATTTTGAGTCCGGATTTTGAATCCATCGGCTTGGATTTTGCTGTTGGGTGCCCATATCACTTTCTGGAATCATTACGGGCCAACACTGACTCTCAGAACCAGAATCCAAAGAGAAATGCCCCCGGCAGAATTTAAATACTGGGTGAAACACCCATTTTTGGCTGTTTTGAGTTTGGATTTTGAATCCATGTGGTTGGATTGTGATTCTGGTAGCCAATTCACTGTTGGGATTACTACACACCAATAATGATGCTCAGAACCCAAATCCAAGCAGGAATTCCCTTAACAGAATTTAAATACTGGGTAAAACACCCAGGCCATTTTTGGCCCTTTCGAGTCCGGATTTTGAATCCGTCTACTTAAATATTGGTACTGGGTGCCAAAATCACTTGCTAGGATTATTACGCACCAATAATGACACTTAGAACGAAAATCCAAGCCAGAATGCCCTTGGAGGAATTCAAATACTGAGTAAAACACCGGCATTCTGCTTGGATTTGCGTTTTGAGCATCATTGGTGGTGCGTAGTAATTCCAGTAAGTGATATGGCCGCCCTTGGATCGCTGCGCACCAATAACGACCCTTGGAGGAATTCAAATACTGAGTAAAACAGCCATTTTTGACCATTTCGAGTCCAGATTTTGAATCCGTGTGCTTGGATTTTGCTATTTAGTGCCAAAATTACTTGCTGGGATTGGGAAAAACCAATAATGACACTCAGAAGCAAAATCCAAGAAGGAATGCCCTCGGCAGAATTTAAATACTGGGTAAAACACCCATTTTTGGCCATTTTGAGTCCGGATTTTGAATCCATCGGCTTGGATTTTGCTGTTGGGTGCCCATATCACTTTCTGGAATCATTACGGGCCACCACTGACTCTCAGAACCAGAATCCAAGGAGAAATGCCCCTGGCAGAATTTAAATACTGGGTGAAACACCCATTTTTGGTTGTTTTGAGTTTGGATTTTGAATCCATGTGGTTGGATTGTGATTCTGGTGTCCAATTCAGCTGTTGAGATTACTACACACCAATAATGATGCTCAGAACCCAAATCCAAGAAGGAATACCCTTAACAGAATTTAAATACTGGGTAAAACACCCCATTTTTGGCCATTTCGAGTCCGGATTTTGAATATGTCTACTTGGATTTTGTTCTGGGTGGCCATATCACTTGCTGGAATCAGTACAAACCAATAATGACACTCAGAACCAAAATCCAAGAAGGAATGCTCTTGGCAGAATTTAAATTCTGGGTAAAACTGCCATTTTTCACCATTTTGAGTCCGGATTTTGAATCCGTCTACTTGAATTTTGCTGTTCGGTGCGCATATCACTTTCTGGGATTGGTGCGCACCAAAAATGATGCTCAGCACCAAAATCCAATCAGGAATGTCCTTGGCAGAATTTAAATTCTGGGTAAAACACCTATTTTTGGCCATTTTGAGTCCAGATTTTAAACCTGTCTACTTGGATTTTGCTGTTGGGTGCCCATATCACTTGCTGGGATTATTACACACCAATAATGACACTCAGAACAAAAATCCAAGCAGGAATGTCCCCAGCAGACTTAAAATACTGAGTAAAACAGCCATTTTTTGGCCATTTCAAGTTCGAATTTTGAATCCGTCTGGTTGGATTGTGGCTCTGGGTGGCCATATCACTTACTGGAATTACTATGCACCAATAATGATGCTCAA
>JARJLF010000378.1:0-215128 GCA_029378395.1 Mycena leptocephala | reverse complement strand
TTGAATCGACTTCGACTTCAAGTTGTCTAAAAAATATGCAATTTTCCAGCGTCGGGTTAAACGACAACTTCTATTCGACCCAGACGGCCGTGCGTGGGTCCCGTAATTCTCGTAATTTTAACAGGTTGGGACCACGGTTGAATTTTCGGTTCAAAATCAATGGCACGCGTTGAAACCGCTAGAGCCGTGCACTCAGGTTACACTCAGGCACACTCGCCCTGGCCGAAGAGACTGTAGTTAGATATTAAATTATCAGCCGCCCAAGTTGCTTTCTTCAAAAGGCGTCACAGCTCTCAAATAATCGAGTCGTCTCTGAGTCTGGATATTTATATTATTTCGCCGACTTTATAAAATCGTGACTGGTGCTTAGGCCTTAGGCTCGAGCCATACCTCTTCAAATCTTCCTCGAGTTCAGGCATACGTACCGGTCAGGGCAATAAATTGAATTTAAACGCTGATAACCACCGGGAACGAAAGTCCAAATTGTGTGAGATCACCAAAAATCCGTTCGAAATCGGTTGGCAGTTGCGGTAAAAATTATCAGTGAGCTCCTCGAAAATTTTTAAACTATGGGGAGAGGGAAATTTTCTTGCTGCTTCAAGTTGGTCACCAAATTTATACCTATTTATACCGCGACCGATTCGACCTTTTCGGCGTTTCTCCGCGCAAAGTCGCCGAACTCTTACAGACTCTTCTTGCAAGTCGCCAAGACAGATGAGATGGTAACTCGGATTGGATGAGTGTTTGAGCCAGGCGAGGCCAGGCGTTGCACGCAAATGATTTATAAATGGACGGTTGCCAAGGTTTTCATCAGGACAGCAGCATGATGTCTCATGATGAGCGCAGATCAAAGTCAGAGCCTTCTTGCGTCTTCACCAACTCTTTACCTTCCACTCTTTTGTTTATACCTCCTCACCATGGCTTTTTCATCTGTAGGCAGGATTAAAGTGGCCATCCACCGTCCGTTTGCCTTTCAAATCGACTTTTCTGGGTCTAAAATGTCATTTCAGTGCTCCTCCTCCTCATAAATATCGTGGTGCTCGCCCTCTCCGCCCAGGTCAACCAGTACCAGGAATGGTTTTGTGTGTTCACTCCCCCATTGCTCTGTCTGGCCCGCTCACTGTAAAATATCCAGTCATTGCTGATCGTTTCCCCTTCATACTTTCCGTCATAACCTTCGTGCTGCTTGGATTGATGTGCGTTTCTGCGCCCTCCTTCTCAATGAATAACAGCGAACCCTCCACAGGATCCTCATCGACTTTGTCGCGAACAATTCCTACACCGGTCGTCCGCAATTTGAGATCGGCGTGTTCTCGCTACTGACAATCTTTTGGTTGGGTGCGTGCAACCACATATAATATTCTTGGTCGTATTGACATGTGGCGCGAATGCAGCCTTCAACGCCTTTTCGACCTCGCGGTGGAATAGCGCCCCGTTCAACTGCGGGATCATCCCTAAAGGTGCGCCATGCCGCGAAGAAAAATACGCACAAAAACTAACTGCCTGTAATCTCCACAGACTACCCCGACACCATCCAGTGGTGTCAGAGACTCTCGGCTCTCCGCCTTATGGTGTGGATGGAGTGGATTATGCGTACGTCTATTACTGCCCCGTCTCCTTCGTGGTCCCACGCTGACGCGCGCCGTCCTTACAGTCTTCTTCACGACAATCGCCACGCTGCGGTACGCCGTGACCGAGAACAACCGCGGCAACAGGCACATTTTCCAGATGCCCCTTTCGCGCTACGAGCCCCGCTCCGTCAACATCGAGACCAACGTCACAGGCTACGCGTTCGGCAACAACCAATACATGCAGCAGTACGAGAAGAACTAGTCTCGTACTAGTTCTTCCTTCAACTTGTACTTTGATTTGGTTCTCCTCGTACTGCGAAGAACCGACGACTGGGGCAATAACGACTTTTCAGAAGGGATTAAATTATAAACAAACGAGAAGAAATCTCGGCTGGTTCCCTTTACGATTTCTTTTGGTTTATTTTCTTCCCCTCTGCTGGGATCAGTTCATGGGCACGATCAAATTGACAATGTATACCCACCCCCCATTTATACATTTACCTGCCAGTCAGGGTGCTTTCGAGTTTATTTCGTCAGACTGAGAGAAAAACTAGCAGATTAGATTAGATTGTGCCAGCACTGCCGCCTGTCACAACATCGTCCTGCAGAAAAGCCTTCTTCACGCTTCTTTCCAGCTTCCGTATCCATACTCTTAGACTCTCTCGTCCCTGGGGGGTTTTTTTTTTGAGCTTACGCTCGGGTTGCTCTTGGTCTCGTTCCTCGTCAGTCTGAGACCCTTAGCAGCTCTTGCATACGGATCCGGCCGTTGCCTCACTCCTCGTCTTCCTCCGACTTATATTTACATTCCTCCTTCTCAGGCTCCTCCCTTTACTCAGTCCGAGCACGAATCGTACTCCCTTGTCATATCGGCCCAAGAGATCCGACTCGGAAGCTGTCACTGGTGTCCAATTCTGGATTTCTTTGCGTACCGGCGGTACCGGCGGTACCGCCCAACCGTCACCGTGCCGCCTTGAGACGCGACCTGACCATGACTTCACACATCCGCTGGACTATCATGCGCCTTCTACGCTCCTCTACACTACACGATCCCAGCGAGTGAGAAAAATCGAAGATCTCTCTATCCCCGAAGCCGAAGATGCTCCTCCATAGCCTTATAATCTCTGGGCCTCGTCAAAGTTCCTCTCAACTTTTGTAATGTGGCTCAAAAGCGCCTTTGCTGCTTTGGCTTTCACCTCTGTCGCTGTCAGCGTCGCGCCTTCGGGTTTCCCCGCTAGCGGCAACGGCCTGTGGTACTCCGCCAAGGGGGTGATTTGGTCAAGAGACTATCTCCCTGTTGGCAATGGTTTTCTGGGTGGTAAGTACATACCGCTGTCTCGCGCCGCGGTTCTGACTCAAGTGTCGTGATTTTTTTTTATGAAAAAAAGCGATGACGCCCGGAGGCACCGCGCAAGAAATAACCCAGCTGAACATCGAATCTTTGTGGGCTGGTGGCCCGTTTCTAGATCCTGTTCGTATTTATGGTCCAATTATTTAGATGCTATTCATGATCGTGAACGTATAGACCTACAACGGCGGAAACAAGCAACCCAGCCAACAAGCCGCGATGGCAACCACCATGCAGCAGTACCGGGCCGCGGTTTTCGCCAGTCCAACGGGGAATATCGATAGTACGTTTTTACTCCTCTTTGTCAACTCTTTGTACGTGAATTTTTTTTAAAAAAATTCCCGCAGACGTCGAAACCCTCTCCACGGCCCCCGGAGCCTATGGTTTGTGTTTCATAATTTATTCAACACGTTTGCCTTCTGACCAAGTCCGAATTGAATAAAGGATCGTACGTTGGCGCGGGGTACCTCGTATCTACGTTGAATGCCACAGCCGCGGTTTCAAACTATGGGCGGTGGTTGGACATGGACCTGGCTATCGCGCGGGCTACGTGGACGCAAGCCGGGTCTGCGTTTACTCGGTAAGCTCTCCTCCCTTACTTTATTGTGCGCCGACTCATGTATTCTGTTTCTTCAGCGAAACCTTCTGCTCGCACCCCACCCAAGCCTGCACACAGCACGTTTCTGTTCCTACAGGCACTCTCCCATCGCTCACCTTCGCCTTCTCCTCCGCGCTCGAATCCGGCCTCCTCACACCAAACATAACCTGCCTCGACGCAAGCACTCTCAGCGTCCGTGGGACCGCCGGCAGCCCGGGCATGCTCTATGAGATCCTCGGGCGCGTCCGCAGTACTGGTGGCACCATCGCTTGTTCTTCCGTCTCTACTGCGTTGCCCCCAAACGCCACAATCACCGTGTCCGGCAGCGCCACGGAGGCGTGGATCTCCTGGGTCGGTGGAACAGAGTACTCGCAAGACGCTGGCGACGCTGCACACGGGTTCACCTTCAAGGGCGCTGACCCGCACGCTGCTAACCTCGCCCTTCTGTCGGGCAGCGTTTCCACCGCCTCCTACAGCGCACTTCGCAGCGCGCACTTTGCGGACGTCGCGAGCACGTTCGGGAAGTTTTCACTCGATCTGGGGCAGTCAGCGGCGGTGGGACAGGCGACGGAGACGCGCGCGCTGGTCGACGCGTATCAGACTGATACGGGGAATCCTTACCTTGAGGTTGGTCCTTACTTCAATACTTGATTGACGACGCGTCCTAATATATTGAGCGCAGTGGGTGATGTTCAACTACGGGCGTTACCTCCTCGGGAGCAGCGCGCGCGGAACACTCCCCGCGAACCTGCAGGGCAAATGGGCGTCCGGCAATGCGAATCCATGGGGAGCCGGTACGTCCGTCCTCTTTTCATCTCCTTTCACTCGACTGGCGTCACCCCTTCTGACCACTGACCTCCCGTTTCTGTATTTAGACTTCCGTAAGCTCTGCTGTCCCCTTTCTATCTGGCTATTCTGACGAGAGGAAAAATAGACTCGAACATCAACATCCAAATGAACTACTGGAGCGCAGAGATGAGCAATATGCCAGACGTCATGTCCTCGTTGTTTACTTATTTCGAGGTGCGTCTTTCCTAGTTGTGAATTTTTTCGAAAATATTGATCATTTTCAAGAAAAATTGGGCACCGAGAGGGGCACAGACGGCGCAGGTTTTGTACAACATCTCCCGGGGATGGGTTACGCACAACGAGATGAATGTTAGTCCCCCCACCGATACCTCTGACATTCGCCGGATTTGCGTGACATACATAGATCTTTGGACACACTGGCATGAAATTGGACGGCAACAGCGCTAGATGGGCGAACTATCCTGGTAAGTTCAGTACAGTCTGGTCTTGCTACATCATTCCTAACCATTATAAATGTTCTTCCTGCGCAGAGTCCGCTGTGTGGATGGTAAGCAGCGCGCCTCCCTCTCCTGCTACCTAGGAGATTTATCGTCTGCAGATGTTGCCCGTGTGGGACCACTTCGACTACACCAACGACGTTGCATGGTGGAAGGCCCAGGGTTGGCCCTTAATCAAGGTATTTCGACGCCTGAAATCCCAAACGATTATTCGCTCATCGCAACCCTCCCACAGGGCGTCGCGAGCTTCCACCTGGACAAACTCATCCCAGACCTCCGCTTCAACGACGGGACGCTCGTCGTGAGCCCGTGCAATTCGCCCGAACAGGTCCCAATCACGCTCGGTGCGTTCCGTTCGATCATAGCGCGGACAACTATCTCAATGTTGGCATAAGGATGTGCGCACGCGCAGCAGCTCATCTGGCAATTGTTCAATGCGGTCGAGAAGGGGTTCGCTGCCTCCGGCGATACGACACTGCGTTCCTCTGGTGCGCGTTGGCTCGCATTCTGACCTTGCGAATATTTTGACTGAGATATTGATTGGATTGATTTAGAGGTGCGCACGAAGCGCGACGCAATGGACAAAGGCTTGCGCATCGGCTCTTGGGGGCAACTTCAAGGTGACTTTCCTCTTGTTATTTGCCTGGAACCTGATCCGCTAAACCTGATTTGCCTTATCTACAGAATGGAAAGTCGACCAAGACGCCTCGAACGACACGCACCGCCACCTCTCGCACCTCATAGGGCTGTACCCGGCTACGCGATCACGAACTACGCGCCCGCCATGCAGGGCGGATAATGCTCCTTAACGGCACCCGCACAACATATTCCAAGTCGCAGGTCATGGATGCGACGACCACGAGCTTAATTCATCGTGGAAATGGAACAGGTCCTGATGCAGACTCTGGGTGGGAGAAAATGTGTACGTCTGTCTCACCTCGTTGTAGATTTCGTGCAGATATTCACCCTTCTTCTTCTCAGGGCGCGCGGCGTCTTGGGCACAACTCAAAAATACCACGGAGTTTTACCACGAGCTGACGGTCTGTTGCCTCTCGCGTTTGATTGCTACGCTTACACGTAGATCGTAGTATGGCATCTTCGAAAACTTTGGTGCCAATCTTTTCAGTCTTTACGATCCATTTGACTCCGTGCCCATCTTCCAAGTAAAGTCACGCTTGTAAAGACGAGTCGCTTCGCTTACGCCTACTGTACAGATTGACGCGAATCTGGGACTCCCAGGTGCCGTTTTGGTAAGCTCCATTTGTTTGTTAGAGCGGCGTTTGGAGGCTGATCGGACGGCATCTCCAGAATGCGCTCCTGCAAGCCCCGACGTTCCTACCTTGTCTACTCCTCTCGTCATTACTCTGTTGCCGGCCCTTCCAAGCCAGTGGTCGACTGGTTCCATAAAGGGCGCGCGGACCCGCGGTGGAATAACTGTGAATCTGGCGTGGACGGCCGGCAATCCGACTAGCGCCTCATTCCACGTCGACGCCAGCATCGTACCCCGGCCGGTGCAAATCGTCTACAACAACAAAGTCGTAGCGTCTTTCACAACGAGCCCTGGATTGAGTCAAACTGTTACTAGTTTATAAGGACATTGTGAAGCTGTTAGCTTTTTAAGGACCTTGTGAAACTGTTAGCTTCTTAAGGAGATTGTGTTTGTACTTCTAGCTTTATCAATGCATGCGCAAAAGTAATAAAAAAAATGCGGGGTGGTGGTATGATGCCAGGAGACCGCATTATATCGTTCGTGAAGTGGAGATATGTTGTTCAGCAAAATGCAAAGCTGTGATTTCATGCTCTGAGACTAGGGTATATTGGCTGTGAATTCGAAAGCGAGACAGCGAGATATGTGATACATGCGCTTCAGCACCCATCAACCAAGGAGTTCTTCGGGATTGTCTGCCCGTAGTCTGGAGCCAGAGTGAGCGGAGAATTCGATAAGTGAAGTAGTGAACAGAAGAGCGCACCATCGACCCAAGTTGTAAGCAAAGGATCTGAAAAAAGAGATGGATATGAGGCGAAAAAAGCCGGGGATAGTGGTAAACTCACTGGTGTAAGCCTCGATGTAGCTATGAAATTTTCAGCGGCAGCCTGCAATCTGGAAGACAAAAACTTACGTGTTGATGTATTGCTGTGTCGGGAAGTCGGGGGGATCGCAACCAATGTTTATGGAGTCAGCATACTGGTAGACTCTCACGTAATCCAAGCTCAACGTCGCCGGGAACGTGAGGTGTTCTAGATCAACTGTTCCAAAGTTCCCCGACATGCCCAAGTTCGCAAGGATGTACTAACGCGGAGCGTCAACGGGATTACTATCTTCAGTGGAGGAGATACTTACCATCGGCTCCTGCGGCACCGGACGTCGGTCAATTTCAGTCTTAGGATCCGCCGCAAGGCCTGCAGCGTGTATAGTCCAGGCCAATTTATTGTCCGATATCCAGGAAATATACTAGGGTAATAGCAAGTCGTCAAAATAAATACAACATAGAGAAGATCCGACTCACGGAATCGTCGAATCCTTGAAGAAGATTTGGATCAACTTGGGCGAGATACAAACAAAGAAATAAAACAGACCAGGCTTATACTGTGAAGAGACGATATCAGCACAAGCAATGCGGCGATAGTGAGTACCCACCTCCATCCCATACACGGAGTAGCAGTTGTCAATCAACTCGTAACACCTCTGATTAGTCTTCGTGACTACCGAGGTAGCCTGCTGATATGCACCGCCGATATATGTGTTCAGGCCAGATATCGTAGGATCTGCGATGACGAGGTTGTCGCTTGTGTTGAACCATACATACCCTGGGTTGAAGGGCTAGTCGCCGGCTGTCCGTCAGCCATGACCCTGGAAGTTCTTGGATTAAAAAAAGCGCACCGCCCATTGACCGATGCGAGACAGCCCCTTCACCGTCTTGGATCTGTAAAAAAAAATTGAAGTAAGCAGTGCGGTCCGGATAACGAAAGAGAAGGACACTATGGCGCACCTGGGCCTCTAAACGCAAATGGTAAACATGAGATTCGCGAGAAATACAGAAAGGTTGCAAACGAACCGAACACGTCATCTCCGGAGCTGACCGACCGACGTAGCTGTTGTCGGACTGGTGGATCGGGCCAGGGTGTGACTCTCCTGGACAAGTGCAGCGCGAAAGCCGCTGTCCGCCGAGGTACGACAGCTCGCCATTGTAGGGGTGATCTTTGTCGCCGCTGGTTAATGCGATTTCAGGCTTGCCTTGAATGGTCTGATTCGGAGCAGTGCCGACGTCGCACGCGTCATAAGTGTAGGGCTAGCCAGAAATCAGTTCACATCTCGTGCTTTCGCAGAGCGCACTTACCCACATGCCATCGAGACTGGCGCCATATCCAGCGCGGCCAAGGTTGCCCCTGGAGAAAAATCACAGTCATTAAAGTTAATTAGCGCAAGACCTCGAACAAAGTACATGGTCCAAACGCGGCCAGAGGCCATAGATATTGTTAGTGCCGGGCAATGTAGCGTTGGTTACGAGCAGGCCACCTAAAAGATTTAACAGACGATGAGTCAGATTAGTTGAAGTGAACGTGTAAGAGAGACTAGCCAGTAAAGCAGAACTAGATCAATCCAAATTTCATGAGCACAAGAAAGACTAAGACAATAGGCGATGATACTTTGTTCCTGGAAACAAGTGGTTTGATAAGCGAAGAACGAAAGAAAGAAAGCAATGATACTTGCCAAGTTGTGACGAGTCCTAAATACATGTAAGCCTAAAATGACCGAAAATCAACAACGGGTTGTGCTTACCACCCGTATAGCTCAGATTGTGGTTTTCCGTAGCAGATAGCGTAATTTTCATAGCTCCGTTGGCGGTAGTGACGGCAGCCGGGTCATACCTTTTGTTTTTTTGGCGAGTGTTAGCGCGGTTGAAAAATATATTAATTGTCATACCATTCCATGTTGTTTGTCTGTGTCGTGATTAGTCTCATGAAGATCCAGGAAAAAAATTAGACTAACAGCCCAATAGTGGAGATCAACGGCCTCCCAGTAAGGGTCGTCGCCCGGGTAAAACGTTCGTCCGGCTGTATTAAATTCGTCGGAGAAAACGAGCTTCATCTCTCTGCCACTGTAAAGGGATGTAATTGTATATGCGTCGGCAGGCGTTTCGAGATCGATGAGCCCGAAGTTTCCAATGGAAGCCACCTCGTATGCAGGTGAACCAATAGGTATTGCCAAGAAATATGAAATCGCACCTGTCCAGTGGCATTAACAGGCGTCCCGCCTTTACTTGGCGAGAGGAAAGTCTGTTCTACGAATGAAACAACCGGGTAGCCGAGGCTAAAACCAAATCAGTGGAATGTTGATAGGCCCGGTTCATACGTACAAAAGGGCAACAAGACCGAGACACAGAATGGCAAGACAGCCAATGTTAGCTACTCCCCTGGCGGATATTCCGGACGAGTTAGGACGGTCAACAAGCTTGCCGTCTTTAAACTCCGGGTTGTGTAAAATGTCATCGGGCTCAGCATGATTTGGAGATAAGTTGGATCCCCAAAGAGTGGGATCGGGCGACAGAGAGAACTGCAGGGACAGTGAGAAGAAAGGTAGGGTCCCGAGTTATGGACTTACTTTGTCCGCCAGTCCACTTCCGGGTGAAGATGGAACGGCTTCCTGAAAGTTGGATGAGCAAGAATTGCAGTGAGGTGACCAGTCGTCTGACCCAGTCGTCGGGCTTGGGCAAGAGGTTTGGAGAGGCTTCCCTCTGGTAACCTTGGCGCGAATGAGCCATCACAAAAAGAGTGTGGATGTAAAACGAATGGAAGTCAGCACAGGCAGGCTTCAAATTTGTTGTATAAGGTTTTGAGAAAGGTTAATAAGTAGCAGTGAACGGTTTGCCTTTTTGAGTCGTGTGATAGCCGATCGACGATCAATGTTTGAGCTCAGGAAAGATATTTTTAATTTATATATACTCGAGATTGCTAGGAATAATATGTAAAGACCCTCAAAATGAGCATATCTTGTCTCAGAACACGAGCCAATTTAGGTGGCAAGAAGGGCAAGATGCGAAAGAATAAGGGAGTCGGGAAAAAATCGCCGAGATTGCCATGGCAACCTGGAACACGGCACGTCGGCAGCGCAGTAAATGCCCTGGCTGAAAGGCCATACCGTCAAACTGCGGGAAGCGCATGCCGGCTAGTAAATTAGCATCAGACGCACGGCGACATCTCTGATTTTCTAGTGAAGCGACAAACCAGTGGGTGACTTCCCATAAGCATAGATAATTTTTTCAGAATATCTACGCATTTCCGGCAGCGATGCCGAGGCACCTGTCAGGACCCCATCGGACTTGGATCTCTGTGTTTCCAGTTTTGACCCTAGTATAAACCTTAATTTATTATAATCTGTAGGGGGGTAGGGACCCCCCCTACAGACTTTCCTTTGTGTTGAATAAACAGATTTGGCAAGATCGCCACCGAAAACGGGTTGCCAACATTACGTACATCTGTTCTGCTCGTCTCCCTTTGATCTCCCTCGACGTCGACATGCCTCTAGCTTCGTTTTATGCCTTCCATGGTCACTGAGCAACTGTGATATGAGGCTTAGATGCAATATACCGACAAATTTTTGTTGCTGGAAGCGAAGTACATCCGAAAACACGTCCCACTGGCCCATTTGACGCGTCTCGGCCGCAATCGGTGAGGTATTCTCGCGTTACGAAGATGTCCCATGAGCAGCAAAGACGGTTCAAGCGCTTTTTAGGATGTTTCCTGCAGCGAAGATACACCCGTGGCATTGGTTGAATGTGCTGAAGGCGAAATAAAGGTTGTAAAATCTATGAAAGTCTATTTCTTATGGGAACCAGCGACGATTAGATTTGTCGAATGAAATTCACTTGCCGGCATCGCTGGCACCGCTCAGATAATCCAGAGAAATGTTTTAATCTTATGGGAAGTCACCCAGTTTCAGGTGCTTTACAAATGTTTTTTATATGTAAAATCGTGTAAAAAACTTAGTTTTGTTCACCGCGCGGCCATTTTTTACTAAACTTACACCATAAAATATACCTTACATGGGCCCCTGCGCGGCGTTGCAGTAACCTACATGGCCGGCGACCAATCTAGCCAGCACTGTCGTCGACAATACAAGGGCATGTCCAATACGAAGTATTGACGGCATCAATAACCCTCGCCTCCGTTCTTCAATTTCTAATTTGGGCAGGTCAAACATCGGTCAACTAAGTAGTCGCCACTACACAATACTGCAACAACGTTCCGGATACTGCTGTATCTCAAGTCCGATATAAGAGGGTATCCTGCTAGTTGGCAGGCCAGCTACCAGTTTGTTCCATGAGACTTGATCGTTCAGCATTGTCCCAAGAAGCTATTCTTCGGAATAGTCTGGCCATAATCTGCGAAACCGGAACAAGCGTCAATGCTGGCTATCTGTGGAATTGTAAACGTACCGTCCACCCATGTGGTTAGATTAGGATCTAGAAACTAAATTAAGCAACTAAACCATTTATTTATTTATTGAAGGACTTACTTGTATATGCCTAGGCGGACGAAGCTCGGATAAGTCAGTGTTTCAGGCAATAAAAATAGTGGTACCTCGATGTAACTGCAAGTGAAGGTGAAATTCGGACCCTCTTGCTTTCCGAAAAAAAGAAAAAACACTCACGTATTGATGTATTGTTGTGTCGGGAAGTCAGGGGGGTCGCAACCAATGTTTATGGAATCGGCGTATTGGTAAACTCGCACATAATCCAATTTTAAAGTAGTTGGGAAGGTGAGGTGTTCTAGATCAACTGTCCCAAAGTTCGTCGACATGCCCAAGTTTGCGAGAATATACTAACAATGAAACACTAAGCAATAAACCCCCACAAACGAAGAAAATAAAGTACCATCGGCTCTTGGGGAACAGGCCGCGCGTCGATTTTGGTCTGCGGGTCAGCCGCCATACCTGCTGCTTTTATAGTCCAGGCAATTTTGTCATCCGAAATCCAAGATATGTACTTGAACGAATTTTTAGAAACTGGATAAGACTGACAACCGAGGAGCTTACAGCATCGTCGTATCCTAGATATAAATTAAGGTTCAGTAAGGATCGGAATAATACGCTCTGAACAAACCGGGTTTATACTTCCAAGACAGCCGGCCGTTAATTCAACCACGTTCGTGATAGATCAAACAACAACTACGCACCTCGAAACCATAGACAGAGAAGCAGTTGTCAAGCAATTCATAGCATCTTTGATTAGTTTGAGTCACCACAGAGGTCGCTTGCTGATACGCGCCGCCGATATACGTGTTAAGCACAGATATATCGGGATCTGAGATAATAAGATTGTCGCTTGAGTTGAACCACACATACGCGGCGTTGAAAGGCTGGTTGAATATCAGTAAGTGAGCTAGCCACGACTCCCTAGAAAATGAAATGCACCGCCCATTGCCCAGACTGCGAGACGGCCCCACCACCATCTTGGATCTTTACAAGGAAGTTAATAGCGCGGTAGAAGGGAAGGGAAAGAATAGTCGCACCTGCGCCTCTAAACGCAATGAAAATTATGAGTTTGACAGAAAACCAGAGATGGAGAATCCACAAACCGAAAACGTCGATTTCTGGGGCTGCTCGTCCGACATAAGAGCCATCCGATGCGTGAACCGGGCCCGGATGCGATTCTCCTTTGCAGGTGCAGCGTGAAAGCCTCTGTCCCCCGAGGTACGACAGCTCGCCGTTATATGGCGCATTTGTGTCACCGCTGGTTGTTGCGATCTCAGGCTGACCGTTGAATGTTTGATTCGGGGCCGTGCCTACGTCGCATGCATCATACGTGTAGGGCTGATTTCCAGAAATAAACTGATCTATTTTTATTCAACTTGGCGGATTGGGTACGCACCCACATGCCGTCAAGACTGGCCCCGTAGCCGGCGCGTCCCAAATTCCCCCTGAAATAAGTCAGAGATTTAATAATTCGGGGGAACAGCACATACATCGACCAAAATGCGGGCCACAAGCCAAGGATATTGTTCGTGCCGGGTAATGTAGCGGAGGTTACGAGGAGGCCACCTGAAAAGCGATTGGATATTGAAGCCTCTGTCTAGAAGAAACGGACCGGTAAAGCAAAATTTATTCCTGTGCCCGGGGATATAAGCGAAAAACGAAAGAATGTAGGCGATGATACTTGCCAAGTTGTAACAAGTCCTAAATTATATTGAGTCAGGCGGTCGAAAATAAATAATGGGAGGTGCTTACCACCCTGATAGTTCAGTCCGTGCGTCTGTTTTGCGGATAGTGTGATTTGCAGCGACCCATTTGCAGTTGTTACGGCGGCTGGGTCGTACCATTCCATATTGTTCGTCTTGAACATTCCATTGAGCCGAACTCAACAACGAGAAAAAAATTATTATACATACGGCCCAATAGTGCAGATCAACGGCCTCCCAATAAGGATCGTCGCCCGGGTAGAATGTCCTTCCATCGGTCTGGAATTCGTCCGAGAACACCAACTTGAGTTCTGTGCCACTATAAAGGGATGTGATTGTATATGCGTCGGCAGGCGTGTCGAGATCAATGAGCCCAAAGTTTCCGATCGCAGGCACCTTCCATGGAGGTTATTTCAACGATTGTCGACATACGGACGAGAGCATACCTGTCCTGTGGCGTTCACTTTGACATTCGTAACATCAGGAGTAAGGAATGTTTTTTTGACAAAGGTGAGCACTGGATATCCTATACTAGGGCCAGTGTCAGCCATGGTGAGCGTCTCAAAGGCCTGCGGTCTTACAAGAGTGCGAGGATACAAAGACAAAGAACGACAAGGCAGCCGATGTTCGTTATTCCTCTGGTGGATATAGAAAACAGGCTGGGGTCGACAAACTTTCCGCCCTTTAATTCTGGGTTGTGCAAGGCGTCATCCGGTTCAGCGAGGTTTGGAGACAGGTTGGACCCCCATTGCGTTGGATCCGGGGCGAGGGAGTACTGGACGGATAAATTGACATGCGACTATGTATACGCAAAAATACTCGCACCTTCTCAGCCAATCCGCTTCTTGGACTGGGAGGAAGAGATTCCTAATGCACCATAAATGACACTGATTTAGTCTTGAAAACTTTCAATTCGCACCCAATCCGCCGCCGATTCTGAAGCGGCGAGAAGGTTAGGTGATGATCCCTTAGCGTATGATCGTCGAAAGTTGGAGGACATTGGAAAATAAAGCGCAGAAAAAAAGCGCAGAAAACGAGTGTGATTTGGTGAGGTGTAAGGAAGGCCGAAGAAGCGTCGGATGTGCCTTTTGTATTTTTAGGCTCCATTCACGTGACTACCTTTGTGACCCTTTTAAAAAACCCAGTTCGCTCCAGAAATATCTCCGCAGCTACGCAGCAATCTCTATATATATCTATGACGACAAAATTAGCTGAGACAAATGACTGCCTCCCGTAACTGTGATCTGAACCACATCATTTATTGCCACGAGCTTCTGTAAATAAATATAACCAATGCGGAGGAGGAGGAGAAGGAGGGAGAAGGATTGTTCACGAGCCGCGGAAGCTATTTAAGAAATGATCATCCGATCTGTCAGTTTGCAATAGACAGTCGTCCTGCAACGACGGTCTGTTCCTTGGTACTTACCCAAATAATTCTTTTTGAAATAGTGAATGCCTATAAATTGTTTCCTTTTCTTTGATCCCCATTTCCGGCCAGGAAGTAACTGGTTGAATTTCAGACGCCAAGTCGCCATCTGGACATTGAATGCGGAATGATCGAAGATCTACATTGTGTGGCAGTGCAACGTCAACCGTCACAGTCATGTCTTTGACCTTCAAGAACGTACCATCCGAGGATCTTGAACAGGCCATAGAGATTGAAGAGCAAGGTATGTCCTGAGGGTCAAAAGTGGCTTCTATCCTGTGCTCAATAGTACCGAATAGGCTTCCCTCCGGATGAGGCAGCAACATTCGAAGCGTTTCAGTAAGCTGCTTGCTGTGTGCCTACAATTTCGTCTGAAAATAGCAGACTCCGCCAGAGACTGGCAAATGATCTCTTCCTTGGGGCTTACCAAAACACTGGCATGAATAATCGGCTCGTTGGCTACGTTTGCTCGACGCTCTCTCCTGATACCTCCTTGACACATGAATCCATGTCGACGCACGTACCAGGCTCTTCATCGGTTTGCATACACTCCGTGTGCGTTTCTTCCGCCCATAGAGGGCACGGTGTCGGCTTGCAGCTCCTGCGCGAATACATTACACGCTTAGAAGCTGCTCATCGAGCAAAATCTGCTCCTTACGAGCGTATTCTCCTAATAACACATGAAAACTTGCGGCAACTCTACGAGAAGGCGGGCTTCGAATGGGTCGGACCGAGTGCTGTCGTGCATGGTTCCCTCCCGTGGTACGAGATGCGCATCATCTTGGGTACGCCTCGGGTCGAGTCCTCACAACAAGCAATGTTTGAAGCTCTCCAACGATCATCAAATAGAAATCCTGTTCCCCGTCTACTCACTTCATTTCCTGGAGGCATAACAGATGTGTGTTTGAGCGAGTCCGATGTTTTGGTCAACAAATTCGACCTTCTCTGTCCTCGCGGTGACTGTGGTAGTGTGATTCTCAAGCAAAGGATCGCCAAATTTACAGAGGCACCGAGTGTTCAGGTATTCCTTTATTTCCGTGTCCTGTTCCATGCGCTGAAATGCCATTTTGAGATGGAGCCCGCGGATCATCCCCACCATCCTCTTTTACAGGCTCTTCCTTTATCTCCCGCTGGAGCCCAGTGGTGGTTAGTCACCCCATCCGCGATGGAATTTGAGAACATAGGTTTCTCTCGTGCTGTCGAGTCTCTCGGTAAGTTCAGTCTGCGTCATGCATACTGGAGTTGATCTGGTTAAATTTGTAGGAGAAAAAATGAAACTATTGGCATGCGCCGAGTGTGACCTCGGGCCCATAGGATGGTGCAAAGAAGGTGGTACAGAATTTTGGCTCGCCTGTTCAAGGGTTGGGTATCGAACCTGATGCCAGTGTTCAAAGCAATTTTCAATTGTCTCGTGCTATCCAAGGCCATAATAAGGATATGAAGCTGGTAATACATGGGTTCCGGTATCCAAACTGCATCCAACAGCCAACCAAAGTCCAAACAACTCGCACGCGGCGATCTCTATGTCGGCTTCTACTATACGCAGCAAGAACGAAGACATGAACGGCAACAACACGAGCAAAAATTGCTCCAGTGTGTGTGAGAGTCGGAGGGAGATGATGCGAAGGGGAGTTTTCGATCAGTGGTGCAGAACAGCATCTTAAAGGAATTGATAAGCCACGGTAGACGAGACAAGGGTTGGCGAACGTACCAAACACAGGTGTAGAGAGTGCATCCAGGCTCGGGCTCGCGCGCCTCCTCGATGATACGGGGAAGTCTCAATGCTGAGCGGTCGGGTTCCTGAATTATCGGTACAAAATGAATACAATTCTTTTAGTTTGCCAAAGGGGCGCGACTCACAGGTGCGCGGGCGACTGCCACCTCAGCTACTGGTGCAGCAGAGACGGTCATGGCGACTGTAAACAAAGGAGATAAGTTTGCAAGTTGGTTATCAAATGGGGAGGACGCACGGCACGCGGCCACGAAAGCGACGATGAGATTGAATTGCATGATCACTGGGCAGAGGAGTACGATCGTCTGTTTGAAGCAAAGACAAAAGAGACAAGCTACTTTGGGCGAGAACAATAGAGACCAGGCGAGCTTTTATGAAATGGCTTTCACAAGCTCAGTCCCAGAAACGGACCCAACAAGCAAATCCCCCCTTTTGGCCATCGCCTTGTTTCGCTTGTAAGCTTTCGTAGCAACGATCTGCCACTCATGTTATTCCGTTCGTGCGCCTCTGGGAAAATTGCGAAGAAATTCATAAAGGTTTGCCGAATTAGGATGAGATTTCCCAATTAGGATATGCTTCCGCTCATCGGCTAAGAGGATGACGGTACTTTCGCAATCTCGACGGAAGCAAAACGGCATCGACACCAGGATTCACAAACGAATAGCCTAATGGGTCATTTGCTATCGTCGTGAAATGTCGTGAAGTGGCAATGAAGTGGTGAACAAATCAACTCGAGTGACTTGCTACTCCATAAATTGGGTTCGTTACATCCTGGTTCAGTGCTTCTGTAGTTCAGTGCCGTAGTCCACAGGTGAGGATGGGAAATCAGAAGGCGGTACTCAGGAGCAGAAGAAACTTGAAAGGATAAAGCCAGAAATGAATATCAGTTAAGCACAGGAAAACCAACAGTCCGCAAATGCCACGACGCACGTCGGGACTCGAGAACTGAGTATTGGCTACCAGGGATGGGTGCGGACTCCTGAGTAGATATCTGATCTAATTCTGTGTCGTCCAACTTGAGCGATGAGAAGCGAGCTTCGTGCGCTTTCGACCACTGTCTTCCAAAGTAAAAAGGTCGCATATGATCATGAATACATTGCTGGTGTTGAGAGCGGAGACGATGAACCGATGATCTTGGAATGTACCACGATTTCCGGTTCACGTACACATCCAAAGTGAGACGTACATGCACTCTTTACGCTCCAAGACTCGGTCACTCGGACCACGATAATGCGAATACTGGACACCTTGACGAAGCCTTGACGGCGCACGCCTGGCACAGGGCTTCAAGTGAGAGTAATTTTCAGAGATTCACAGTCAGCGCGAGACGTAGCAGAGTCCGTCTGATCATTGCAGGCGGAGACAAAGAAGTTGTTTGCGGGTGTTTGGCCTCTAGCCCCTTTCTCTCCAACGTTCGCCACCTGACGATGCTCTTCTGCAACAGAGCCACAGATGCTGCTGTTCGGCCTGAATGACCAGACGTCCCGGTGTGCGGAGTTGACGATCTTCTCGGCGTCATGACCGTCACCAAACTTCTTGCTCAGGCCTTCACCATGCACAGTGTTGACGACTTGTTGACGACCCTTTTCAACAGCTTTTCTTGGTCAGGAGTTTACTGGGAAGCTCAACTGGCTTTGAATCCTACGGTTACTCGATACTGTGTGGATCTCGAACGGTCTCGCATGTCGGATGTCTTCTTGGACACCTCGACCTTTGCTTCGGACTGGTTTTTTTTTTTTTGGCTAGCAGACCTCCCCGAATCCACCCCTTTCTTTCACTCCGAACCTGGAAGCTTTCTATTCCCTCTTCAAAATCACTTTGTACCTATATTCGACCCATTTGAACGGGCTAGAAACATTTTTTGCCTCTGTCTTATGATTGTATCGAATCTTTCACCGTTGGCTCTCCTCCTGTGACAGTGCCTCGACCCAATATTGCGGATGCCATACTCCTTGAATCTCGTACTTCGAATCCTGCCGACTCATTCAACCGTTACCTTCTACCACCTGTGATAACTTGATTTTCTCGCAGCCACCATCCTCCGTGAATTTTGTCCGCCAATTCTTCAAACCGCAACCATTCCTAAGCCTTTGGCCTTTGTGATCTCCCGTAATAGCATAGCTTCACGGTCTCCCTCACCAAATATTGGTGATACCAGTCTCTGTCCGCTTGGCATATCCGCACTAAACTTTTAGAATTTAGACTGAAACTTTTGTAGTTTCAAGCGATTATGTGTCCTGGAAACACCTAGAATTAAGTTAAACGGTGCGAGTATGACTTTACACTCCTGCTAGCATGATGATTTTTTAGAAATGATGGCGGGGTAGCACCGCACCTAGAACGATTTGAAGCGTCTGTTTTGGAGAGTTAAAAATCGTGAGTACCTGGTAGAGCTCGATTCTTACAAAGGCTTCAATTGGCCGACACACATCTGAGTCTTAGTAATATCCACAGTCTGACCACCACTGGACCGTAAGTTACGCATTCAGCACAGAAAAATACGTTTCGAACAAAACCACGGTACTAACAAGGTTCAAATCCCAAAACGTATTCGATCTCAGGCAGTTTTAGCCTAATTCCGAAAAGAATCTATATTGAACAGGTCGAAGGAACACCGATTTTGTTCAACGATCTCTCAACCGGGAACTGCAAAAAAATATTCAGGCTCAGACATGCAAATCGGTTTGTAAACACGTTACTTACAGCAGGGCCTTCCTCCCGTGGTTCCAATAGCGCACCGGAACAATTACAAGTAAAAAATATGACCGAAGTAGGAGATTTAGGATAGGAGAGTCGAACCCCGCACCCGCACGCTAATCAGCGCGCCACTAACAATTTAGCTGAACTTGCCGTCCTAATGGTTGCTTCTGTCGAAGCGCCTCAGACCGCTTGACCAAGTGTCAGACATGAACATTGTTTGCCTGACTTGATCGGCTCCGTGGTTTCCTCAAACTGATATGTATTCAATTTTTATTGCGCTGAAGAGGCCGAGTATGCCGTGCCTTTGTTGAGCTTGAGGAAGTTTGGCCGCAATTTCTCTTTCGGCTAACCTGATATTTGCTCGTACGGACACAAATGCCAGGATGAACGCTAAATCTGCCCTGTTAACCAGTTTAAATTTTCAAACGGTTCCGAAAGGGATTAATTATAAGTAGGGTTTCGCTGGATGTACGCTCAGTTACGCTGTGTAAAACCACAGTATTTCTTTGTCAAAAGTCTCGTGATAAAATCTGGTCTTAGAAAAAAAAATAACCTTCTGCGCTGAAAATTTAAACTGCTCAACAGTCTCCAAGTTGCAGTCGCCCTATCACCAAGGTCAATGGTGTCCGCCGGGCACGCAATTGCATACGCGACGCGCGACTTGTAAACAAACACGTGACATAAGCGCGTGACCGTTCAACGTCGCGTCTATAAATGCTTAGATAAACAAGTGATTTTTCCATCTTCCCCACCACCGCACGCCCTTGCTTTCTATGCCTCCTTCTCTCTCCAGGACGTCGTCGATGACGAGCACGGCGACCAACACGTCCTCTGACGATCTTTACGCGACTTTCATCAATGAGTCCACCGACGCCACGACAAGGCGCACTCGCAAACGATTTACGAACGCGCAGCTCATGATGCTTGAACAACTCTTTCATGAAAACTCGCACCCATCGCGAGAGCAGCGCGAATCGGTCGCGCGGTCTGCCAATATGTTCGTCTCGTGTTGCCACCGTCGCGTCGCGTCTGACGCGTTTTTGTTCTTTTTTATTCAGGGAAGTAAAGTCTGTCACGATTTGGTTCCAGAACAAGCGGCAGACGGAGCGCAGAACTACCCTCGCGAGCGGACGCGTTCCCCCTCCAGTCATCATCAACACCAGTCGCGGCAATTATCAACGCGCTCCTTCCCCCGTCCAGTCCTCTTCTATGGTTAGGTCCCCTTCCACGGCCAGCAGCGCGTCTTCTGCGTCTACCACATCTACTTCTGCCTCCAGGCGCCCCTCCTTAGACTGCGTCGCGTCCCGGTCCGAGCTGCGCCCGCCTGCGCCACGTACACCCTCCCGCCGCCACAACCCACACGCGCCTCTCTGGGAGAACATGCCCTCGTCCCCTCTCGGACCGCACTTCAGCCCCCCTGCACGCGACTACGTCGATTTCGGCAACGACCAGCGTACGCGCACCCTGGAGTGGGCATGCGCGCGCCGTCGCTTGGCGGGGAAGTCGGAGCGTGGTCTGGCACTACCGGTCCTCACCAGCGACGACGAGGACACGGACGTCGAACCAGACGAGGCTGTCACGCCACCGAGCACCTGGGACGACGGCGACGCGCGCTGGGCAGGGAACAGCAGGAGAGACGTGAAGAAAAACGAGGAGAGGACGGTGGTGTCGAAGCCAGGAGAGCCCGACGACGATACGATGAGGGCGGCGCTTGCATTGTGTGGACTTATGCGCGGATGAGCGCATCGCGGGGGATTGGCGCTGCAGGGACAAAAGGGAATCTCTTAAGATTAAAAGATGTTTATAGTGAATTTTTTCTTTTTTACAGCGGGCAACTAAATACACAAGGATTCGGCGCGAAACACGGCAGCGTGTTTCGCGCCGAGTCCTTGTGTACATGGCGCAACAGGACGACTTGAGGACGAGCTCAAGACGAGCTTCTAGAGGCATCTTCTCCGAGGATGGTAGGTGGCGATTGCTTCGGACTTCCTCTTTCGCTTCTTTTGTGTCCCTGTCTTGGTCCAGGCCTCCGATATTTTCTTCGTCCGTGGGTAGGTGCTTTGTGCGTGCCGGATGGTCCGCGGTGCCTTTCACGACGCGGGAGACGCGTTGATTAATTTGATCTGTCGCGCTCCGCGTATGTCGCCGGCGGCCAAAAGACATTTTTAAGAGGTTTGTTTCTCCATTCGTCCTCTATACCCGCGCGAAATACCCTGAAATACCTCTATGTAATAATTCTTCGTAGATTTCAATAAATCGTATCTGTGAACAAAAGTTTGACCGTTACACTGGAACGTTAGGGGAGTTGGGGATGACGTGCTTCGAAATCAGGAATTGAAAACATTCTCACGAAATGGCTCTCCGTCGAACGATTTAGCGACAACTCAGAGTCACGAAGTCACGGTGAGCCAGGGTCCTATCGTCGACGACCGCCGTGCTGTGACGAGAGATAGCACTGTCCTTATAAGCTCGCGGATGTAAAGGAGTGTTAATGAGTGCCCCACAACTCGAGTTGAAGGAGGTTCCCCATAATAAAAAGGACCGCGATTCGTCAATAGGACTTTGCAGAACAACACCGCGATGAAGAGCACGAGAAACACTATTTGATTTAGAGCGGGCTTTCGTGGAGCATCGTGAGCGGGCGTCTTAGATAGTGGCCTGGTAATCAAAGGAAGTAGAAGGGGCGATCTTCGTGCAGGCGTTGGCTGAAGAGCTTGACCAGGCTCTCTGCTCGACAAGTCGCCAAGAAGATGCTGAACTGTATCCATTCGAGCTTCTAACCGTGGGTCGGAATCCGGCTCACTCTGAAGAGCGTCCCACAGATTTTGCAGCAGGACGAGGTTGGAAGAAACGTTGGGCGGCCGTCAATCTGAAGCGAGTCAGGCGCTAATCACAGATACGCGCCCAATTTCCTTCCAAAACTAAGAAATCATTCAATATTTCTCAAAAACATGGACATATGGAAGAAACGCTACCACGCGTGTGACAAAACGCCTCAGAATGCAAAGATTTAATTTATGGAGAGCGGGGCGAGAACGAGCTTATAGCGTGATCTTCTTTCGCGTTCTGGTCTCCCGCTTCTCTCGCTGACAGTTTTCTTTGTCTGTCAGTCTCAGCGTGACTTCGACTCGAATCCGGTCTTGCCGTTCGGTTTACTGAAGACATGCGGGCCAGCAGAGCGACGGCGTAGGGATGGTCGCAAGGTCGATATTAGATTTAATTGCACGATAGATGCAGAAAATAAGGATAGATTAACGTGTATCCACACGACCAGATGTGCAGTTGGGCTAATATACAATCCGACTATGCAAGGAGGCCAAAACTGTGAATGCGATGCTTGAGAAGGGTCATGTTTTGAAGACGATGATGAGGATTAGAAGCAAGAGAATTAACGCTCCGATTGTTACAGTTGAACCTGAGAACAAGGGTCAGCGTACAGTCTTGGCAAGCATTTAGCGAAGCAACGTACCATTGTTCTTCGCGCCCTTGGCAACCCTATCGAGTCGCCGCCGTGCGCCACTGAGGAGAGTCTCCGTGTGGTTAAAGTCGGTGTCCAGCTCCTCGAGCAGGCCCGTGTGGACGTCCAACTCGTCATTTATCTGGAGCGAGATATCCCGTTGTCGGTTGATGGAATGCGACAGAAGATCGAGCTGGCTGTCTTGTTCTGCAAAGGGACTTCAGTCATCACCCGCAGACGAGACAGAACAACGCACGGGCCATCATCTGTTGCTGCGTCTGCAGCATGGCATCGGGCTCATAGGCTGCCTCCGGGTCGTCGGTATAAGGAGTGTATACCGGCTCTGCGGGAGGAGAGGGGATCAACTTCGCTGGCGGCCGCACAGGCTCCAGGCTGCGGAGCGTAGTCGGTCAGTAGATACGCGCCGGCAGCGGGGCTGTAACAAACCTCTCCACCCCGTCGTCCTCGCCATGGCCCATCATTCCGCGCATTCGCCCATGCTGGTTCCGGAGTAGGGTCACAGCATCAGACCGGCCCTCCTTGGCCTCGAGTGCAAGTATGCCAGACCGCAGCGAATTGAGGTTCTGCGTAATTTGAGATAGATGGAGATTGTTGGGCTGAGGAGGTGCAGAGTCATTCGCATGGGTTGAATAAGATGGAAGCGTCTGAAGGCGCTGGCGCTCCAGAAGAAGGGAGAGCGTTTGAGTGGATATCGACGTTAGTTTGGCTAAAGACATCGCGGTCACAGTTCACAGTAGTTTTGTTGTTCAGTGTTGAATCCCAAAGCCATTGCCGGTTACGTTCTCCTCCTGCTTTGTTCCATTCTTCGTCTGCTCGTCGCTCTGGCAGGATGGCTTCAGTGGTTCAAGGTCGTCGCACAAATCCGATGACAACTCACTTTCCGGGCGCCAACATGCCAGGCTGAAACGCGGCTCCCAATTTTGGATCGACCTAACTTGAGACGCTGACGCCGAGTCCTGCCCAGAGAACGAGGACAGCCCGAAACTGTATTCTACGGCATCTCTCAGTCTAGCGGTAAACATACCTATTTTTCTGACCGGGATACTCGTGGCTTCGATGGATGCTGCCCGCATGCTTTCGGAGATTTAATCTTCTCTGGACCCTGTTCGTATTTCCATGGACTGCCGTCGCTGGGGTTCAGAGACTTTCGCGAGAAGGTTGAAGGAATTGGCATACTCTGCCTCCCCTGCGTACATACTCCGCCTTTTGACTCCTGAGGAATGTTTTCCAAACCTTCCGTCGTCCAGCAGCTCTCTCGAATATATGAACAATACTACATACCACGGTGGTTATCATTCATCAAAGTTCTAAGCGTGTCCTTGCAGGTACGCCACAAAACTAATAATCAGCTCGAGCCCTACTCCACCTCGTCGTAAGTTTGTGTGACCAATTTCCTCACCACCCCGTCTCCGGCCTCAAACACGCGTCGCGCACTTTCAGAGTCCATAAACTCAGTCATGCTGCGCACTCTCCCGTCTTTGCACCGGAATATCATGATGCATTCATTCGGATGGCGCTGCGCATCCGACGCCAGCTGGCCTTCCTCCATAAGCTGTTGGAGATCAAAAACATTATTCGACTCAAGAACTTCAGCAGACCCACATGCATGACCACCGCATCTTCGGTCTCCACTACGTCCAGTGGAGTGCGCATTGGGATCTGTCAAACAGCGTCAACTTATAGTCTAATCAATACATGAGATGAAGAACTTTGACCGACGCAAAGATGCGCTTCAACTGCGCCGCCTGCAGCAGGTACTCGCGCTTGTTTCGTGCAAGCGCGCCGAGCGCCGCCGGGAGCATTCGCCAAACGAAGTCGTCCGTCGTTAATGCTGCCATACTATCGACGTCGCCGGCAGTAATCGCGTCGACAAAGGCTGTCGCAATTTCACTGGGGGATTTGGCTGGGCTCATTGGGAAGGTTCTTGGGTCGTCTCTCACAGGCATCCATTCGGACTTTAATGCTCTCGACACTTAATTTGGCACCGATATACCCTGCGTTCCCGCTCCATGCATCAATCTCACTACGTGGGAAGAACAAGGTGTAGAAGACTACATCTGACTCGTTGTTCTCTATGTTCCAGGAGCAGAATTGATATTACGATTAATACCTTCTCCGTGCCTCTGGATATCCATGATCAAAAGGCGCCGTGGCATTCCTCTGCCTCAGGGAGACATACCCGGCGTCTACATTGGTCAAGGTACCTGAGTCTACTCGATGTAGATCCAGGTGGAACAGCTCGGCAGCTGGGGTCAGGCGGGTGTAGCCGGTGTCTATACCGCTACTCAGAGTCAATGTAAACCGAGGTAACACTTTTCAAAAGAGACGGTCCAGTCTAAAGGTCGAATTGAGAGTATCATACGACGCCGTATACGCCTAATATTGCCTTTCCGACAACCCCGACTCCATCGTTTTGCCAATTTGCACGTCGTACTGCGTCGGCAGACGTAACGGGGTCGATCAGCCCGGACTCCGTCCTCGCCGCGACCAGCTTGGTCACTATGGGTTCACTGAACTCAGGGTGTCCCTGGACGGTCAGAATATTGATGTCGGAAAGGGAAACGGGCGAGAGCGGTGCGTCGGCCGAATTATTGAATCGGACCATGCCCTGGTTCATCGTAACGTCGGTGGATCCGAGGAGGTGGAAGGTGGGAGGGACTTCGGGGACGTGGTCCCGATGCATTTCTTCGATATACTGAGGATTTTCGAATTATTGGGTGATTCAGCTTTGGGAATGTGCAGCCGTACCAGCAAGTCAACGCCGAATACCTCCTTCCCGAGGGTCGTAAGCGCAACAGGCGTGGGCCCAACCTCCCATTTCCTGTCGTTGAGTACACACCGCCCGCCCAACGCGCGTGCTACGATCTGGTGGCCAAAACAAATGCCTATTTGGCCACCAAAGTCAGCGACGCGTTTCAGAATGCAGAGGGTTCGTACCAACGATCTTCATCGTGGGACGAGCCGTAGCCACGCGCGCAACAAATTCCACCAGCTTGTTTATCCACTCGATATCATCGTACGCAGAGGCCTCTATGCAGATGAATCACCGTGCCCTCTGGCGTGCGCTGACCCAGGTATACTCACTGGACCCTGTAATTAGGAGGCCGTCATAGGCATCTAGCTGCTCGTCGGTGGGATACTCCATCTTGTGGACGACGTCGTATCGATCTAACTTGCATTTGTTTGCGATGTCAACCAGACCAAGCTGCTTTCCAGACGCGTGGAGAAGTTGAGTGAAAAGCACATGGTAGTCTCCTTGCTCTCCCACCACCAAGGGCACTAGGGAGTCGCAGACGAGGAGGGCGATAGACTTCGACATAGTCTTCGACATAGTTCCAGTCAAGATCGGCGGGATCACAGCCACCGGTGTCTGGGCCGGCTATCCGAGTCCCTTTTCTGCTTTCGCCTCCATCTCATGCAATACTCGACAGCTCAGCTAAATGAACCCGAGATTCCTGGGCGTCGCAAACGTTCATAATTCAAGCAACACTGACACTAGACTAGCGCCAAGGCCGTGACTAGCGCCCCTATTTTTGCTGGCTGGAACGATGCCACCGACGGCTGAAGATCCTGGTGGACGGACGTCGCTGGCTACTCACCCGACCGAGTTTGAACCAGTGTTCGCAATCAACGTCGGTGACTGGGCCGAACCTATTGGAGGCCGACTGTATATATATATCCGCTGGTTATTCATCCCATTTCGCAAGACCCACATACGCTTAATATAGTTGCTGGACGAATGTTGGATCTAACCCTTATGATTAACACAAGTTGACATTCCTGTCAATTTCCCCCGGCTCTTCGAGGCAAACCTTGATTTTCCAACACTCAATAATGACTCAATGTACTATAGCGTCACTTGCAAGAGACTGCTTTCCGTCAAGCCGGAAAACGTGTTCTTAGGTTGCACCACCATTTTAGGCAGGCGCTGTTGCGGAAAGCTGATGACGCGGAAGCCGCGAGGCTGGGAACCATTCTTGGTCGATTCACAGGGCTTGATCCGGGGTAACACAAGCTGTGCGAGGCCGCGTCATTCTTCTGTCTCTCTGAACTCTGCTTCACAGCTTGTATCTGGATGCAAGTGTCAACACAGGGGTTGTTCAATTGCTCTTCAGTTCTCCGCCGTGGTGACCATGCTATTGTCTTACGCTGAACCTGACGGTCTGTATATTGGCGGATGCCTTGCGACCCCTTGCTTTGTTCGGTTCGTCCATTCTACAACAGTGGTTGCTAACCTCATTTACTAGTATTGTGAACTGGACAGCACCGCTTGCCGAGTCTTGCCAAGTCATCGGTTCGCATTCTGCTCTTAGCAGCCATAACCGGAACCTTTCTCGAAGCGGATAGAGAATCTGACAGAATCAGGACATGAAGATCAGGCACCCGAGTCATTCTCTGATCAAAATATACAAAATTAAACGCCAATGTTTTGTCACAAAGCGGATTTCTCAACTTGTGTTCAGTTCAAAAGTGTATATGTCTTGCCATGAAGTATTTCTTGGGTATTCTAGGTTATTATATCTTTCTTTTCCGCATTTTTGTTTCTCCGTGATCCGACTCACAAAAGACCTTGAACATCAAATAAGCGCCTAATCCACAATTACCTTATTGGGATGCCGGTGTGGCGGGTTGTTGTTGTCTTCTCAATGGATCCTCTGCGACCTTGTACAATACGCCGATGACCTTTCTTGTTATCCAAGTCCTTAACGTGCCGCCCGACTCAGAGCTGGTTCACAAGCGCACAATCTTCCGCGACTCCTCGTGTTTTCTTTCACCACCGCCGCATCTCCATTCTCCACGCGTACACCACAGCTTATCGGCAAGCGTATTTCTTCCGTGCCCTCGGAGATCTTCACAGATCCTGTCTAACGCTAGAAGCCCCATCCTCGAGTCATTAACTTTGCTAGACCGACGTAAAACGCAACACGTTAAAGGACCTGAGGCCTATAAAAGTGGAGACGCCACACGGACGTCTCAACCGCCACTTCACCTGCAAATAACCTCCTTTGTATTGCCAGTCGAAATGCCTTCCCGTCGGGATAATCCTGAACTACTTTTCGTTAACCCTCAGCACCTGTGCGTCTGCCTCACTTTTAAACGACGATTAATCTAATGTATGATGATACAGCCACACTCCTCAGTATCTCTCCTGTGTGGGGATTCAACCGAGAAAAGAAGATCAATGCTATCACTACATTTTGATGGCCCCTCGGCCAACTTGACCGAGGTCGGCTGAGGTTGGCCGAGGTTGGCCGAGGGGCTCGACCGGGTTGGTCGAACCCCTCGGCCAACCTCGACCAACCCGGTCGAGGCCCCTCGGCCAACCTCGGCCAACCTCAGCCGACCTCGGGTCAAGTTGGCCGAGGAGCCATCAAAATGTAGTGTATCTCAACGTGGATTCCACTGCATCTACAGAGCCATGCCCTCCTAAATCGGCGGTTGGCATCTGCGGCCCATCGGTTGACCAATGTGTTAGAAGAACTACGCATCCCCCTGCATTCGGCATCGTCTGCAATGAGCTCTGTCCCCCTGTCGACTTCTATTGGGGACATTTGCCTGCCGACAACCAGACCAGCCCGCTCATTCAGGACATCCTCAACACCGAGCAAGAAACCCTAGGCAAGTCGACTTTTTATTCAAGTCAGTCCTCCATTGGCTTACACACAGTGCCCGTCTATTCAGACTCCTCATCTCGAGACCAATCTCCATGGTCTCAAACGGGTCCTCTAAATCCGCTGACGGAGCGGCTCACAACGCAGCCAGCACGGGCTCCGATTGTGAAGGTTGAACCGTTCGAACTCTCCCTCCCTCCCCAGCAATATCTTCCGGTAGCCTCCACGTCGTCTTCCCAATCCCCCTCCCGCAACTTGAAGCGGAAAAGAGAGATGACACCCGACGAGATCATCCCGGCGTCGAAGCGCACCAGGGCCGCCAAAGACGAGTCACCTCCCCTGCCTGCGCCTGTCAGCCCCCTCGGTATGCGCAATCGATTCCCCTGCGACGTGGGAAGGCTGTGAACTACGTTGAGGATTCATCGAGCGACGACGAGGCACAAAGCGACTCGGGAAGCAGTTACGGATACGAGTTGACTGCTCGCGGAAGTAGCCGCAGCGAAAGATCGGAGAGAACTGGCCACCTCGACGGTTTCAGTTTTAGTCGGTCAGAGACCAAAAAACGACGCACATTTAAGCCAGCATCCTCTTCGGGCAAGGGTAGCTCCGAGACGCGTTCCAGCAGGAGTGCATCACCCAAGCCAATAACGCCGCCTTGTGGAGACTCAAGCTGGACGCAAATTGGAAAAGAAAAATATAAGTGTCCTTGCGGGACGCCATTCACTCGTCTCGCTGACCTCCATCGTCACCAGAAACCGGACCCTAGAACATGTCCCATATGCGGGGCAATACTCAGTCGCAAAGATGCTCTTCGTCGCCATCTTGCAGTGAAGCACAGCCTTTCGGATGCCACAGTTTAAGTTCAGGTTCCCTGACATATTTTCCTCGTAGAATAATACGTATCTTATTTTATTTATTGTTCCACATATACAGACACTCCTACTTGATTTTTATTGAACCAATTTCAAAGCGCAATTCTCCTTCCAATGCGCATTCTCTTGAGACACCCCTGAGTCTGCGTAAGCCCCAATCGTAAGCACCGTCGCATTGTCCTATTGACTCGGCAAGTAATGACGACGCATAACCACGCCTGGCTGTTGCCTGGCCCGGTCTAAGCTAACTTACATCAAAATGCAACTGTTTCAACCACACTTTCCTTATGGGGCGACCAGGGTTGAATTTTGATTTCGTCAAGATTTCGTTGATCTTAGGTCTCGTTTTGACCTCGCCAATGACTCTGCTCCATTCCCGTCGCAGAACCGGAGTCACTATGATATTATGTGTCCCAGTTCTTCGCATTTTCACACTCGTCGTGAACACGTTGCGCTCCCTATAAATCCGGCGATGAAACCCTTGCTAAGTCTAACATTTCCCTTCCACTCATCTCATTTTTAACCTCTTACAAGTTAAAAAAAGTCAAAGTATTCATTATTTGCCTGCCGGTGCTGCAAATCCTGATCCAGATTATAGCAACCGAGGATCTAGGGGACGTTCAAGTTCTGCATCCACTCGGTTTGTTGGCCCTCGACTCATGAGAATGCCGTTCGATTTCAATGATATAGTGTTGGCTCCGGTCTATCCTCTGCGCAGCCTCAAGCATCATCATTCAGTTTTGGTGACCAGAGGTAAGAGTGTTTTACTTTGCGTGCAACATCGAGTAAAAGCTGTCATATCTGCAGGGATAACCCTTGGTTCCCCTCTGCCCAACGTCCTCCTTTGCCTCGTAGTCGGGGTGCACCTCTTGCACCGGATAACCCTTGGCTCCCCTCTGCACAACATCCTCCTTTGTCTCGTAGTCGGGGCGTACCTCTTGCACCGGACAACTTCTCAGAGACCCCAAGTCAGCTACCCACAACTAGTTCCGTAGTTCCGCAGAGTCGGCCTTCCGGTCATCCTGCTGTGGCTAGAGGACCCCAGACTTCCCACGCATCCAGAGACATGGGGCCACCGTCTGCATATACGCCCAGGGATGAACGTGGCTGGGGCGGGTTCCAAGGGACCATGACAGAAGCTCGGCCCCACACAAATTACAATTATCCGCGGGGTGTAGACAGTCCTTCAGCTCCGATTCCTAGGCCCTCGACCTCTCATGGGCATCGGCCTGTCCGAGTTGCCCATGATATAAGGCAAGAATTTGCAGGACATGTCAGCTTCCCAGTAAGCCCGGTCTTCACCTGGGAACATGGGACTCCACCCCTTCCCGCAGAGTCAAATAGAGGGAACCAGGAGCCCCCTCCCTATAGGCCTAGTTCCAGTTAACGTTCTGATCGGCCATCGAACCAAGAGAAGCGTAGGGTGAAGAAAGAAAGAAGAAAGTCAATACTAGAGATTGCATTCCATATTACTATGACGTACGCCGAGTGGGTGCAGGAGATATCGAGAATATATAAATAGAGAGCGCGTGTTGACCGAGCCGTCGTATTTGAATTTGAATTTTGAGTGCCATCCATAGTTGTCTCCGCTTCCAACCAAAATAGTACGACCCCAGGAACAATCGCCACATCGAGTCAGCACAGTTGTGACGTCTCTGCCCTTGTTCGCGGGATAAGTACATGAGTCTACATCAGCGTAATGTGGCTGCACCTCGATTGGTTATTTAAACAGCACTTAGTTCATGTTTTCCTTATTACGCTTCGTAACTCACCAGAGGATTTCTCTTCCCTTTGCGAACGACTCAAGTTCACATTTCAAGCCAGCATTCATTGTACTCCCACTTCGACATATCTCGATTGCTCAATCATCTGTTAGCGCCACTCGCAACGTCCTGTGGCGTCAAGGTCCTTGGGCCTCTTTGTGACTGCATTTTACGGCCCTCACCCACCCAACATGGCGTCGCAGGAACTCTCAAGTCGAATACCCAGAGTGCCTTCAGGAATTCTTCGAAATCAGACCAGGAGCACTGGCACATATCTCCACCACCACTGGCAATGCGTTCGATGTTTCGGACTTGTTAAAAACGCTACCGAAACCATCGACTACTTACCCCGGGGCGGAGAACCTGAAGAGCAGGAGCGCTCGCCGTGCTGCTTATTTCCGCCGCCGAGCAGCGCAAGGGATCCACCGGTGCTCCGTATGCGGATGTTCGCTATCACGGGAAAATAGTCTGCGACGCCACGACTACAAGATGAAGGAAATAGTTGGAAAGTTGGGATCTGCTAGTGAGAAGTTGTCGGTTCAGAAACCAGGGTCCTACTAGTAGCAGACATGTACCAACCTCAGTTGGGTACCAGCAGACGTGTACTAAACTCTAGTTTGCGAATGTCAATTTTTATTCAAAATTATTTTGAATTTGCACCGTTTCGACAAGGGCTTTTTGTAATACAAGGATCCTGCGGCCCTGCCCACCATCAGCATCGTCTCCTTGTTCCCCCCCCTCCTTCTGTTATGGTGGCCACCTTGATGCTCGGCTGTGAAAGTACAACAAAAGCGAGTCGATTATTACCTGAGCAGGAACTGGGGCCTATAAGGACCAGCCAAAGCTTGACTTCCTCGCAGCCCTCCCCACACCCTGGTGCACAACTGAAGTTAATTTCCAAGCAATGGCGATCAAACTCACGCCGTGCGTAGTTCCGTTGGCACCGAACTCTATAAATTCTGACCATCTTTCTGTAGTAGCTCGCAACCAGAGCCGGCCGTCTCGATTGCGCACTCGACCGAACAATCAGCTCGTCCGCCCAATTCGCAGACGAGTTTCTGTATTGCTGAAACAGAGGAACTTGCTCCAGGAGATGAAAGCACCACCAATGAGGCGGCGAACGATCCCGTCTCTCATCTGAGCTCCACACTGGCCCGTTGTGAAGTCCTCGGCGAGAAGCCAGTGGAATCTGGCTCTAACGTCAAGACGGAGGCGAACGAGGACAACAGAGACGCGGGTGTGAAGTCGAATCTCGTTGACTTGGGAACCTCGGAGAAGATGTCGGAGGTTTGCGGATTGAAGACCCATTCGAAGACAGAGGACGACCTTGACTCGGCGGAGGATGGCGTAAACGGTGATGCAGAACGTCATCCAGAGAGTCCACCGGCAGAATCTGAATCGATTGATACCGACTCGGATACTGAAGAAGAAGACTCAGAAGAGGACAATAACAAGGAGATTATGCTGCCTTTCCCTGAAAATTCTGGAGGCAGGAGAGGGGGGCGCCCACTCACTCGATGTGGTGCCTTGACCTCCGAGTCGTTGCAGATCATGATGACGCAAATGCCGCAGTCAGTTAACCGCTAGAAAAGCGTAAAATACTAGAAATAGAACACCTTGTAAACAGTAATGTAATGAAAGCGTATAGCTTGAATTTTATTCGTCAGTTGCGTTTTTCAACCATACGGGTCACGTTTTTCAACCACCCGGAATGATCCGGGGACTGGGTGGCTGTGTTCTCCTTTTGCTGGAGCGCTTTCAACTTGTTGTTCAAAAGCCACTGTGCTTTATCGCGCTGGACAATTATCTTCGCGACGCCAGGGTCTAGGTGGACTAGCGCGAAACCGGAGGGACCGACGGATCAATATCTGTTGTTTAGTTTTGACAATTACAAGTCATCTCGGCCGAGTCATCCACGAGTGACTAGCGCGGGGTATAAAGGAACGGCTCGCCGTGGCTCCTATCGAAATCAATTCACCCATTTCTCACTCTAGATCTCGTCACACGCATTCCTTTCATTCCAACCAATTTTGTTGAACTTCCGATGGCGAACCAGCACTCAGCGCAGCAACCGCGCAAAAAAACTCTGCAGTCCATGTCCCCATCACTCCAACCTCCTTTCAATAAAAATCTCCCTGTGTGGGGATCATCACCGGTAGGCATGGATGCTCAAGCTGCGATAGACGCACTACTCGGCGTCAATCGCAAAAGCGGACCACGCCAACCAAATGGGGCTCTACAATACATGGTGCCGACACCGGACGTATTCTCCAAGGAAGAGTTTCCCCCTCTGCCAGGATCCAAGTGGGATAGGTTCTCGTCGCCCGTAAACAAGAATTTCGTTACGGGTGACGATCGTCGCGGGCGTGGCGTTGGATCGGATGTGGCCAAATGCAACGACATACCACCCTCCCCCCGTAGTCCTCGACCGTCAGACGCGTTCCAACCCTCCATCGACCGCCGAGCACTAGCACAGGGGGCCTATCAGCGGCGCCACGAGTCGAAGAATGAGAAGGTGGAGAGGTGGAAGCGGATGACTGAGAAGAAGGAAGCGTCGGTAGAGGATTTGGGGCGAGATTTCGTATGCAAAGTATCCGTTGAGCAAAATTTGAACGACGAGCGCAATATTCGCAATGAAACAATGGAGCATGAGGTGCCTAGGCCGCACCTTCCTCCATCACGCCTCTTTCAGCGCAAAGAAACGCCGGCAGATCGTGCGGCGCTACAGGATAGAGAACAGAAGCGTTTGGCGAGAGAGAGGGAGAAGAAAGAGAGGAAAGGTGCAAAAATGGAAAGGCTGTAATATTTGGGAACGGGTTTTAGGGGGCGTAATAGTACATTTTTGGGGGCTTCAGTAGACACATATTCGAACTTGAAAAGTAGGGTATGAACTGTACTCAGAATATTCGGCTCCAAGGAATCAACCACACTTGGCCAAATGGATCAAGTTCCACGTTCCCTCCTTACATTAATTCAGACTCTTTATTATTATGATTCATACATACTCTACACCTCGGATTCTACTCCTAAGAGATCGCCTGGCACCCTATTGCGAGTGAAGTGCGGGTCATTCGGCAGAGTCAAAGGATAGCCAATAATAACTTCTTGTCAATCCTCTTCCACACCGGCCGGAAAAATGTTGATGGCATATCAGGTTCATTTTCTTCTTTGAAAATTCACACCATCGATTCAATAAACGGAGCAAATTTCCACCCAGAACTCCGAGTAGAAAGAAATTCAACCACATCACGTGCCACTCTATTCGTTTTCAACCGTTGGAGTGTGTGCTTCCCCTTGTTTTGGACAAGAATGCATATACGTACGAGAACGACCATCTTTTTGACGTTCTTGTTTTCAAAGCCCAGATTGAACCGCACAACTTTGAGATGACTTTGACTCGAAATTCAACCACGGAGCCGGAAAGATCCGCGTGGCTGTGTTCGGCAGGTTCGGCAGGCGATGGGTCAATGTTCATGTTAAAGTATGGAGCTCTGGTATGCAAAGATCTTGTTCGCTCCAGTTATTTAGGGACGACGTGTTTGGCACTGGAGGATCAAGTATTTTTCTTTCCAGAAGAAGAAAATTGAGTCCGTTGAAGTCTGCGCGAGTGATATATTACAGCTCTATTCATAGCTATGCGGAAAACGTGAAATTTTTTCCGGTTGTTTGGTTAAGCTTGTCCCGGCGCCTAAATCTTAGTTTGAGGTGTTCTCTCACCCTCCTTGGCCCACTACCGCCTAAATCTGGCTGGGAACTCCATAATACTGGCTTCTGTACATCCCGGACACACATCCGAGGGAATGGAACCTATCGTGACCCAATATACACCGTGAAAGCCGGAAAACTGCACAATCACGCATATCGGTCCTACTTGCGACCATCCGAGCTCTCGAGAGGGTCTCATTTCCCATCGGAAACTCTGTGATACAATTCCACAACTCTAACAATAACTCTAGACGTGTTCATGGATGAATACGGGCATTACATTGCATCTACCACATCCACCACGACCATGCGAGGTCTCCAAACACCAGAAGCAAGCAGTCACCGTCCACTTGGCAGGGGTGGAACGGGACTCAGATGTACTAGGGTGCATATGTGATGGTCTGGAGGATATATAAGTGAGTTGACTTCGGAACGTGCCTGTTTAAGACCCATTTTCCTCCATGTTAGAGATTTTGGCCCTCAAATCTGTTCCTGTGTTCCATAGGTGCTGCAGAGTTGATGAAATGCTATACAGTAGTCATCCACACATAATTTACTCAAAATGAAGGGCGGGAGCTCAGTCAAAGTACCAGGAAGTGCGAGATCAGACTCCGTTAGGGGCTAGTAAACAGGTGCAAACAACCAGAAAAAATTTCACGTTTTCCGCATAACTATGAATAGAGCTGTAAATGTGTGAAAGGAAAATAACGCGCGTTCCAATAAATCGGGGACTCTGAGGGTGGTGCGTCTTGGTCCCACCTCCCCTGCAACGCGGCACTGAGATTGGCTGCCCCGCGTAAAGTCGGAATCCGACCTGGATTCCGAGTTGAAGAATGCACCCCAGACGGAACCCCACTTCCACGATTGTCGGTTTTGTACGTAGAGCTTTGTCTTGCTTGCTTGTGGTGGGCCTGCTGACGAGCGAGCCGGACGGAGAACGATGTATATGCTCAAACGGATGACAGAGTTCATGGAGGGCGGTAAGGCAGTCGAGAAAGCAAGAACGCGGGAGAGACAGAGAGACGGCAAAGCGCCGGAGAACGATGAGACGGGGAGGCTTGGAGGTGTCGTCGATCACAGGAAACTCGTCGCATGCTATAAACAAGGAGGCAGAGAAGAGCTGGTGTTAGAGCAGCACAAATTGACCCTTGAACTGCGAGCCATGATTTTAACGATTTTTGGGGGGCTACGACGCGATTATTCCGAGCCGCATGTATAGGATGCGGAGTGGGGCTTGAGAAACCTTGAGTGGTCGTCCTGGGACATCCGCTGTCACCTGGGTAGCTTGAGAGAGCTTGGGATTCACGGCATGTCTTGGAAGTTGTTACAGATTTCTTACCTTGGGCTCGTATCAGATAGGTTTTTGAAAAGAAACCCGACTTGCTCTGCGTGCGCCAGTAACTAAATTTTTCGGCTTGAATCAAATACATTCCACTCGTCTTTGAGGCCTAGCAGATTTGCGCATATACAGGACTCGTCTTGCATAAATTGTTACGTACCCGCTTCGCTCACGCGTGCGTGAACGTGACTGAAGAGTTGATTCGCGAACAACCTGTGGGTGCTGCGCGGTACTTATTGAGCAGAAATGGGGGGACGCAAAACGGGGGTGATGACCATAGTCCAGGGTTAGACCAGTGCAAGGAGGACGAGAGGACGGCGCGATAAGGTCTACGAGCGTGGAATCTGCGGTGGGGGATGCAGCATGAAATGAAAATTGATCGAGGCCAGATTCGGAGTGAGTAGAAATCGACGGCGGGAGAGGCGGGAGCCATAATAACGGTTAGGAGGAATTCGAGCCTGCTGGCCAAGAGCCCAAGACATATTTTATTTCTTGTGAGAATGCTGATTGATCAGGCGCTGCCGCAATGCCAAGGTCCAAGTTTAGCTATCGATGGCCCGTGCACAAAGTCGGGTAGAGTCGGGTCCATAATTATCGACGGCCAGTGTGCTTCTGTCCGAATATTTGGGTGCAGTGTGATTCCTTCCCGTGCGAAGCTGTAGAATTTAGACGCCGTCCGTATACCTATAACACACTGCATGTCTTGTGGGATGCCAGATGGGTCCTGCGCGTCTATGAAGCTGTAGGGCGTCTCCAGGCGGAGTCCGATAGAATACGCGATTATTGCGCAATTGGGACCCGATGAGCAACAGAAATGCGTGGGATGGATGAATGAGTCGTATGTGTGGGGAATGGTTGGATGAGTCGGTTTCGTGGATGAGTCAGTAACATTGAAGCGAGAAAAAAGCAACTGTGGGAGTGGCTGTCAAAGGCGCGCCAATTATATATTGGACGGCGTCTTGCCGAGTCAATTTGTTCTGCCGAGTTCGTCCACATTCCAAAGACGGAAAGGCCAAATAGGGTACACCAAACTCTTGACCATGGACGTCGATGAGCAGCACTATGACTCGGACGACTCCATGCCCTCGCTCCAGTCCGTCTCCAATTCCAGCGACTCTGAGGATGATAACGACGACCATGACAGTCCCGATGAGGGCCAGCAGCAGCGGCGCAGACAAGGTCGCAATGGCGAGGCTATGGATGTCGCGGACGACGACGAGGACAGCGCGTGGACGGACGTAGAAGACGAGGACGAGGCGATGCCCCCGCTCGAGCCCATGCCTTCGACCAGCAGCAGACGCAGAAGACACGACGACCAAGAAGGTGACCGCGACCGTGATCGGAGGCACCCGTCTCAGCGTGTACCCCCACCCAACAACGACCATAACCCGCCCCCTCTTGCACCCAATCCCCCTTTCAATAATAATAATAATAACAATGACCCCAACGTGAATGGAGATGGCATCCCTTTCCAATTCGCCGGTCCCCCGCAGCTGGCGCAGCTCTTCACCCTCCTCACCCGCGGGCTTGCAGGCGCCCTCAATGGTAACGGCGGCAACCCCAACATTCCTGGCGGCATCCCGGGCATGAATGGCGCAAACATCAACTTTAATGCCTTCAATGCCGCGTTCGCGGGCGGTGAGTGGATCTTTGGCCACCCGCCACCGCCGCCCAAAGACTCGCCTGCGAACGCCGCGCGCATCCTCGCCGGGCTCGAACAGGTCCCCGAAGGCTTGGTGAGAAGGCTCGAACGGGTGAGTGCGCTGCAGGGAGTAGGCGACGGGAAGGACGAGCTGGGCGCCGTGGGCGGGGATAGCGGGTGTGCGATTTGCTGGGATCGGTTGTTAGATGGGGACGGCGCTGAATTTACTCCCTCTGAGCCTCCTCCTACTGCTACTGCTACTCCTCCTGCCCCCACCACGACCTCTGATCCCGCCACCTCTACTCCCTCAAACACCGACACTCCGTCAGAAGACGCTGCCCCACCGCCCCTCGAAGGTATCATCGCTCTCCCCTGCGCACACGTCTTCCACGCCGCGTGTCTAGGCCCCTGGTTCGCCCGGCCCGGGCAGACGACGTGCCCCACATGCCGCTTCGATCTCGACCCCACCGGCGTCATCTGGTACGGCGGGCGCAAGCGCGCTGCGAACGGAGCAGGCGGAGGGCCAGGAGGCGATTTCTTCGGAGGCGGGATGCCGATGTTTGACTTGCCGCTTGGTCCTGAAGGCGCAGAGGGTGGGGATGGCGGCGGAGGCGGAGGCGGCGCGTTCCCGATGATGATGCCAGGGGATGTGGAGGAGGAGGAATTTGATTTGGGCGAGTTTGACGAGTGGGGGATGCAGGGTGGATTTGGGTTTGGCGGGTTTGATTTACCAGGGGGTGAGTGTTTTCTCTTTGCTTTACTTGTTTTATTCTATTTCGTTCGTTCTTTATTCCTTACTTCAACCTCACCTTCCTTTCTTCGAAACGCTATTATTTTCGGCTTCGGCTTCGTCTTTGCTCTCTTCCTATCTTTATTTTTTTTCGTCTTTGCTTTTCTCTTCTCTATCCTCGACCCAATCCCGATCTCGAACGCACGCTGACTCTCCTTCTTTCTTCCCCTCTACAGCAGCCTTCCACCCGCCCGGGTTTGGCGCACCTCCACCACAAAACAACAACAATGCGGGCGACGATGATGACGATGACGACGACATCCCGCCGCTGGAGCCGATTCCGGGGAGAGCAGCTGCGGCGAGTAATGGAGCACCAGCTGCGAACGGGAGTAATGCAGCATCTGGACCAGCAGGTAATACAAACTTGGAGGTAAGGAACGCGGCTGACTATGGATCAGTAGCAGGTGCAGGTGCAGGTGCGCCCGCGCCTCGAGACCCCGTTGCAGCACAACCCGCACCTCGTCCCCAAGGCGTACCTCCACCTCAACGCCAAGGCGCACCTCACCCCCAAGGCGTACCTCATCCCCAAGGCGTACCTCACCCCCAAGGCGTACCTCACCCCCAAGGCGCACCCCAAGGAGGCCCCCCGAACATGTTCACCTTCGGGCTCGACATTGTGTTTAGCACGCTTGGGCCGATACCGCCGCCGGCGGATTTGGGGGCGTTTGGGCCTGGGGCGGGGGGGCAACCTCAAGCTCAAGCTGGAGGGGCGGCGCAACAAGCTCAGGCTGCGCATGAACAACCCGGGGGCGCGCAGCAGCAAGGACAAGGAGAGCAACAGCAACAGCAAGCAGGAGGGGCGGGAAGGCAGCCGACGCAGGCACCGTGGCAGATGGGCACGGGAACGGGAACGGGAGCAGGGGGATCGCAACAGCAAGGAGGTGCGGGAACCGGAGCGGGGGGGTCGCAACAAGGAGGAACGGGAGCGGGAGCGGGGGGGTCGCAACAAGGAGGAGCATCGGGAGCGGGAACAGGTGCACAAGCGGCGGGAAGGCAACAAGGAGGACATGGAGGGACGCCGGTACAAGCGCCTTGGCAACAGGTTCAGCCGACGCAAGCACAGGCTCAAGCACAAGCGACTCCTACGGCCGGACCAGTGCACCCGCACGCGCACGCGCCTTGGCAGCAGACGGCGCGAGCACAGGCACAGGCTCAGCGACAACAGGCCAGACTTGCTCGAGCTCAATCGGCGCAAGGAGGGGCGGCGGGAGGGCAGGCCGCGCAGGGACCCTCGCAGGGAGCGGCGGCGCAAACGCCCGCGCCTCAACCAGTAGCACCCGCGCAAACACAACTCCAACCCCAAACAACCCCCTTGCCCCCGTCCCCCGCCCCGACCACACAAGCAGCACCGGCACCCGCACCAGCCCCGGGCCCGCAAAACCCCTTCACGCAGCTCGCAAACGCGCTCCGCGGGGGTGTGGGCTTGGGCTTGAACGTCTTTGGTGGGCACTTTGGCGGGAATAACGGCGGCGGCGGTGGCGGCGCTGGGGGGAATAACGCTGCAAATGTCGTAAATGGCGGAGCAGGAGGAGCGGGAGCGGCAGGGGCAGAAGGAGCAGGGGCAGAAGGGGTAGGAGGAGGAGGAGGAGGGAACGGGGGCGCGACGCCGGGCTTTGCACAGCTGTTTCGCGGGTTTGGGGCTCAGGCGCAGGCACCCGTACAAGCACCCGCACCTGCACACGCACAAGCACAAGCACAGGACAACCACCAGTTGTGCAACCGCAATCTGCGCAGGCTGCAACGACGCCGGCGGCGGCGGCGCAACCCCAGCAGCAGCTTCCTCCGGGGGTGAATTTGAATTTTGGGAATGCGGCGCAGGGAGTGGGGGCTGGCGCACAACGACATGGAGCGGCGAGGGCGAGGAATGGAGGGCAAGCAGGCGCGGCGGGCACCGGGGCGGGGGCAGGGGCGGGGCCGGCGACGGGAGGGCAACAACAGCAACAAAGAGGAGTACAATGGCCCCCGCCGGGATTCGGCCAGATGCGGGGGACGCCGTTCGTATTCGGCGCGGGAGGAAATGCACCGGGCGCTGGACAAGCCGGCGCTCAACCCGCTGCTGGAGGAAATGGGAATGGAGGCGCCGGAGGAAATGCACCACAACCCGGAGGCCAACAAACGGCGCAACAAGCCCAACAGGCGCAGGCACAGGCACAGGCGATGCTCCGCGCGCTTGGGCTTGGGAACTTGGTTCCGGGCGACGGGAATGCGGGGATCTTTGGGTTTGGTGCGAATCCCGCTCCTGGGCCTGGCGCCGCCAATGCGGCTGCAGGCGCAGGTCAAGGTGCGAATGCGGGTGTTAATGGAGCTGCAGGAGGAATGGGAGGAGGGAACGCGGGTGGATTTGGATTTGGAGGGGCAGGTGGAAATGGGATGTTCGGCATGATCGACGCGGCGGACGTGCAGGTGCAGTTTGGGACCGGGATACCGCCGTGGTTGAGGGGGATGCCTGGGTTTGGCGGGCCGGGGGCGGGTGCTGCGAACCCAGGAGGTGAGAACGTGGCAGGGAACGCAGCGGGAGGGAACGCGGCGAATGGAGGAGGGAATGCGGGTGCGAATGGAGGAATGCCCCGGCCGCGGCGCACGATGCCTTTGCCTGGGGGCGGGATCGTGTTTGAGTTTGGGCCGCCACTCGGACCGGGACCGCCTCACGCTGCGCCCACGAACGGGCCGGGCAACGCGACCAACGCAGCGCCCGCGCCCGGCAACACGACCAACGCCAACGCTCCCCCCGCGAACACCCCCAACGTCCCGCCGCCCGCCAACCCCCCGCCTAATCCACATGCGCATGTGTTCCACAACCATGCGTTCCACACCCATGCGTTCCACGGCGTCCCGCTGCACTTCCACGGCGTTCGCGTCAACCATCCCGGCGCTGCCGGCCCCCCGCCGTTCGGCCCCGCTGACGGCGCGCCTCTGCCGCCCGGACACGGACACGGACATGGACAGCAACAACCACAACCCCCGCAAGAATGGGCCCCGCCGCCGGCCCCGGGGCCAACGCTGCGTGACCGCGTCGAGCGAAGGGAGCGCGAGGCGGGGTTGCGGTGCTGGGATGCGAGCTGTGGAGTAGGTCCGTCGGATGAGGATCCGTTTGTGGAGGTGGGGGAAGACGCGAAGCGCGTTGTCGGCATCACCTCTTTAATCAAGGGTGAGAATGGGGAAAATAAACCCGCCTGTGCACACACCTTCCACCCGTCGTGCCTCGTCTCGGCCCAGCGTGCGCGCAACGGGTGGCGCGAGCCCGTTTTGGCTGAAGGAGTGGACGCGGACGTGGAGGTGGTGTGCAGCGTGTGTCGTGTGGAGGGGAGGGTTCCGCAGACGGACTGGGTGGCGGGGTCTATTTTGCCGCTTGATTAAGGCTTCTCTTGCCTTTGGTTCGTTGCCATCTTTCGTTTCTTTTGAACGACGATCCTGATTGCGCTCTGCAGAACCTCGCTTGCGATCCCACTCATCCATCTATTTCACAACCCGCAAACAATAAGCACTCAATCAAACCAACAAAGAACAAGACACGTACGGTACACCTGTAATTAGACCATTTCTAGTCTCTCTTTCTACGCTACGCTACGATACGTTACGCACCTCTCATCTCTCACTCTCATCATCATCCTCTCCTTCGATTCGAGTCAAGTCCCTTTCATTACCACTACTTTTTTCTTGTTTTCTGCGCCCATGCACTGCATCCATCCTGTCATTATATATAGAGTCGCATCGCAAACGCAATGAGATTTAGAACGCAGATTCGATTCGATGGTATAAGTGAGAAGACTGAGTAGTACTTCGCTACGAATATGTTGATGATTATGTAATTGAATTTCAAATGCGATTTCGCGCTTTGACCGATCGGCGGAGTTTGAATTGGCTATAGTTGATAAAATAATCCTAATCGAACTTTAAACTTTTATAATCTGCTAATGACACCGCAGTCAATTCGGGTATAAGATCAAATTAAGCCTCGCTGTTACAATTGGTTCCAAATAATCGGAAAGTATCATTGTTATTCGTGGTTGCCTATGGCTCAGGCGGCGGAATTATGGAAATGTTATCGTCAATATTCATATTGGCGGTTCGATTCGTTATGTTTTGAGCTTCGTTGTCAGCTGAATTTTTGAACTGCGAATTTTCCCTTTCTGGTCCTTCCACAATCATGCCGGGGGAAGACAAAGGGCTGCCACAAATCAGTAAACACTACCACCAGAAAGGCGAAAAAATCCACTTTTCGTTAGACCCCTTCGTCAAATCCTTGGGTCCAAGCTGATTGAGCGGAGTTGAACCTTTTTGTGCCATGAATTCAAATCGGAGAAGTTCGGAACTGGCTTTAGATTTGCGGATTCCGCTTGCCCATTTTATATCAAACCTAGTCTGACTCGCATTACGATCGACACAACAGGATAGGCAGTGTTGATGGTGGGTCCAGCCAGGGTCTCCTTATGAGTCGCGACGCTACACGCCGATTCCGCGTTCCCAAATCTATAAAGGTTTTGCTGGCATGCCTCGTTCTTAGCCATCGTGACGGAATACCACACCTCTCCAATGCTTCTGGTACCAGATTCCAGGGTACAGTAGCCGAAATATTGACTACGCCCACAACGCCACGCTCGAAAAGGAAATCTCGGTTCAAGTAACCTTGTCCGACTGTCGTACCGAGGGAGCATCAGAGCGCTGCAGCCTCAGATCGAACTGCTGTGAATCCGTGTATTCTATGGGGTTGTATGGCGTATATCGCGTTTCTCGGTTGACTCCGATGAACAAATCGGGTTAGGACTTAGAACGTGGACGGTACAGATTGTTGAGTTTTCGCAGGCTCTCAGTGAGTCGTCCTTGCCCGTCTGATTCATATAGTATTTGGGAAGGCAAGTTAACTCTTATCGTTTGATTGTCTTCAAATTTTTGAATCGTTAATTATAAGAACAGTTGACCGCAATCTATTTAGTACCGCTTTCTGGTGTTTTGTCAGTCGGCGATTCACACATCTCTTCAGGCTCTACGATGTGTTCTTCCTCCGTGATGGCAACGTTGGCCTCCTGACCGCTTTGCTGCTCTGAAACGGACATACCCTCCGGCATACCGCTCGGTTTCCTCTTATTTCGTTTCTGCCGCGGAAGGGGCTCGGGTTGAGTGGGCGAGGAAAATTTCACAGAGGATGAAGTTCCTGTGCGTGACAGAGAGCTCGAAGAATTATCTCTAATGCAATGCAACACCAGTGAGCGAAGTTGCATACTAACCATAGCGAGTTAATGAAAAGACGTACGTCGACATGGTTGAGAGATAGGCGCTAGTGAGCTGACAGCCATTGCTGGCTCTTAATAAGAGTTTTATACTTAGAACCTTCTCACGTGTTGAATAGCATTTAACCGATTCCGCCGGCAAATGCGGTGTTGACATGGGTGTTGAACTAAAATAATATGCCCACGGTTGTCTTGGGTCCAACATCAATGATCCATCAAGGGAAGTGAGGGAAAAGCCTCGCAGTGCTAGATATATGCTTGAAATTGACCGCCGAACAGCAAGTACAATACGTGTTCTTCTACCTTCGAGGAGTCTGTCTACGACGAGTCATGATAAGTATTCTTGCTGTCCACGGCAAGTAAATATTCTTCCAGTCGACCACACCGCGTCTCATTTTCAGGAGACAACCGAAGGTTTGGTTATTATCCGTCGCGCCCGGACTCCCTGAGACATCGCTACTACATTTGAAACGTTAAAATTGCACTACGGCGGTCGAGGACATTATACCTCGGCATTACCAAGTGTAGGATTCGTGAGCAATAATGATCAGAGATGTAATTAAGTAAATTCCAGACAGAGCTCGAACATTCAAATATTTTAAAATGGGATGGAGTATGGCCATTTCCGCAGGGAGAAGACGGTAATGGAATAATTCCAAGGAAATTATATTTTAGGGATACAAAGAGAAGACGTTACTGGGTGACATTCCATAAGGATAGAATATTCTCTGAGCTTAGTTGAGGGTGCCAGTGATGGCATCCATTAATAGGATATTCCAGTTGTCCAGCAGCAGCCTGAATTCCCGTAAGAAAGAATATTCCGACCAATTTGGTTCTCACCCTTGAAGAAGGACCGGAACGAACTCCGATGAGGAATGGGAGGCCATGGTATTTTTCTCAAGAGAATTTGGGCACTTGGCGGCTTAGGAAGCGGACGGAGTCTCTGTGCACACCGCCAAACCAGTTTATTCCAAGTAATAAAGTCTGAAGGGGGGGTTGCTACCCCCTCTCTAGAATTTCTTAAATTCTGAGTCGAGCAACCCTTCTACGTTTTCGTGTCTCCGAAGCGATGGGGTCCCAACAGCTGCTTCGGCAAAGCTTCAAAATATTCCCCAGCATTTATCTAAGCTTATGGAAAGTCAACCACTGTAATGATTATAAGGAAATTATATTTTTCTGTATGGCGGAAGGCATTTATCCCTTAAAGTGAAATTGAACCATGATGTGTGCATGCTTGTTATTATTACATAATGATTGCCGACAAGCCCGTGAAGCTTAGTCTCTTATAAACAGACGCTACAACAAAAAAGTGCTCGTACCTGTGCTTTGTTGTAGCTCAAACACTAAAACATTTTTAAAAATGGGATGAAGCATGTCCATCTTCGCAGGGAGAAGACGGTACTGTAATAATTATATATTTTTCTGTATGGCAGAAGGCCTCAAAGTGAAATTGAACCATGATGTGTGTGCGTGATTGTTATTATTACATAATGATTGCCGACAAGCCCGTGAAGCTGTGTTACAGTTGAGTGAAACATCGCCGCCACCGTACACTCCAACTATCCAGAACTATCCGCTGTTCTTCGCCCTCTTCCCTGCTGGCTGGTTGTCCTCAGGTGGAGTAGACTGCCCGCGTTTCTGGCCAGTGGACGCTCCAGACGAACCCGAATTCAACGAAAACACATTGCCCCCGCTTTGACGTTGTGGAGGCTCAACACGTTTTCCGTTTGGCGCTTGGACTGATATCGTGATTCCCGCATCCATTCTGACAGGCTCTCAGTATCACTCGTACAGTGTGGCAGAGGAAGAACGGACGAAGGCATTGCACCACGCCAGAGAGATTAATGAATGTTGGTAGGTGAGATGGCTGAGTGCGGAGGGAAGATATGTTGTTCATCTTGTTCGTCCCTCCTGGTTCTTATACCTCTCGCTTCTTCCCACACTTGGCCACGCACACAAGGAACTGCCTACGGAAATGAGTACATATATGCCACAAAAGCGGTGCTGATGGTCAGGCGATAAGGATAACAAGATGGCATTTTTGGAACCTTCTCCCTGCCATTGAAGGTTTCTTGATATTGTTTCTTCCTGGACGCCCCACTTCCAGCTCGGTGTGCAACCGCTAGACCGGAAGTAAACGGCGGGTTCAAGTAGGGTTTGAACATGAGCTTCGGCAAGAACCGGAGTGATCGGAACGGAACTTGCCATCCACCAGCGCATCATTTCCATCATTTGAGACGCGCCCACAATGACCCACAATGGCTTTCAGATTTCGCCGACAACCTCAAAAGATTGTCTACATTTTTGTTAATGTCTTGATTGTCCTGTTGCTTCGACTCCCATTCTGAACTCTGCGTAATCTCTTTCCCTCCTGGCGCCCACGAAGGAAATGGAGCCTTGGTCGCACTCTCATCGTGGAAATAATCGACGCCGCTACTGCAATAATGACCGAAACACACCTTCCCACTTCTGAGCCCTCGAAAAACTCTCTTTGTCCGCCAATAAAACTGGTTTTGTCTGGGTTGCGGCGAGACCAGATCTTATTAGAGGCGAAATGATTTGTATTTCACAGAGTTGAATGGGGTCGCACCATCCTTGGTCGGAGGATTTTGGTATGGATTAAAGGGCCCTGAAAACTCTGTCAGACAACCAGCTTCGGAGTATAAAAGGTCATATTATTTACATGGTAAGTGTACACCGCAGACCACCCGCCCCAGTGACATCGATTTCAGGCGGTGGATTCGTTGTTAGTCCATCGTATCTGCACCTTTGTATTCTAACAAATTCAAACTCATACAGATGGGAAGAGGTGGTCCCTCGTTTCCTCCTTCCGCTGCCACTATCGAGGGATTTCTCGAATACCTGCCCAGAATCGGCCGAGTATTCTCATTGGAATATCGGCTTGCTTCTGGCCCACCATTCCCACCGTTTAACCCATTCCCTGCTGGGTTAATCGACGCCATTGCGGGGTACCACTACCTCGTCCACGAAATAGGCTTTGCCCCTCAGAACATTATCATATCAGTGATTCCGCCGGCGGCATTCTCGCATATCAGTTAGCATGCTACCTGGCCTAGAAAATATTGTGGCTCTCCGCAGCCGGAAGGTTGCTCCTCTCGCCTCGGCGGATTCGGGTTGCATGCACCCCGCAGGCAACTCGATGCGCACCAATGCGCGCTCGGACTACGTACGGACGTGGTTCGAGGCCGCGTATGTGCCCCCAGCCCTCCTCGGCGCACTCCCTAGAGAGGAGCTTGACAGGCTCTGGTTCTCACCCGGCTCGCCTTTGCTCGACGATGCGGACACGGCGGGCATCTTTGCAGCCTTTCCGCCGACGTTTATCTTGGCAGGAGAGGCAGAGATGTCTCGCGATGCGATGCGAACGCTTCGGGATCACATGTGAGCCGATTGGGGACGACACTGTCGCCTACGTTGAAGTAGCAGAGGTACCCATGATTTGTGGGATGTCTATCTTGAACCGGAAAGGACCAAAGGCTTGGAGGAGATCGCAAAATGGGTGCTGTCTTAGTAGACGGAAACAGGTAATCAAGGTGTTATACACTCGAATGGGTTATCGCTGGAACAATCTATGACTCCTTCCCGGTTCTCATACTCTACAACGCACAGAACAATAATACTGCTATTCTTGCTTGCCCTTATCATACGCGTCGTCGTCGTCATCGCCGTCAGCGTCTATGTCCTCATCACGACCCCTCCTTTGTCTGTGTTCTCATCGACCTCGTCTTCACCATCACCTCATCCGACGAGATCACCCCCTCGGCCTCTACAGCTGTCTTCTTCCTCTGGTTGTTCTCTTTGACTTTCTCGGTCTCTGTCTTGGGCGCCGGTGGTCCTGAGCCTACTCTGGTCTTCCCTTTTACAATCCTTTGCGAAGAGCGCCTTTGGTTCGAGATGCTTGCCTTCCCTTCGTCATCTGGGTGCTTCTTTCGTATGTGCCGGTCAAGACTATCCTTTCTTCCCTGAATGATTGTAGTACACCCATCAAAAGGACAATGGAGCGCGTTTATTCCGTGTATTCCGTGTGTCTTGAGATGACGAGGCATATCATTTTTTCTAGTGACTCCCGACTTGCAGTCTGGCCGTGGACAGACCCATATTCCGTTGTTTTGGCGAAGTTCGAAACCAGAATAATCTGGCTCTGGCGATTGTTCCTGTTTTCGCTGCCGAGAAATTCCCTTGGTTTGGATGTTTGTTTTGCGACGATTGGAGCCTGCATATATAGGGTCAGCCGTCGTTCATGGACAATCGAATTAGAATTACTTCGAGGACTCTCCACATAGGGTGTTTGCGGTACTCGTTTTCCTCCTGTGGTGTTGCCTGTCACTTGAGTCACAGAAGGAAAACTCCTCCTGGATGCAGAGCCCTTCGCGGTTTACATTCAGAATCGGAGTTGTTTTCTTCTTGCTTGCGTTCCCACGAAATCGCTAGCTGACGATTAATATCGACGATTGGGATACAGTCAGGTAAGCATACCCTTAGCTCTGCCACTGATATCCTGCGTTGGTGTATTGGAAAGTCCGTCGATTTCGGGCTCGCCAGAATGGGCTTGTGAAGATATGTCTATTTCCACACGAGACATTAAAGCTGGACCGGTGGACAGACCCGGTGTGTATGTGCTGGACACCCACGACGATGCTTGTGCCTGCACGCCAATTTGCAACGGAGACGGATCATGATACTCGGATACTGACGGCGGCCCGGAATTAGTTCTTCGCTGACTAGATGTAGAATGAAAATACTTGTATCAGACGGAACCTGTGGACTCTCGGGGAAGGATAGATCTCTTGGATGAAGAAATCTACGACGTTTCTCCCCAAGATCTGCCTCGTCTTCTGAATCGTCTCTCTGCTCTCTTTTGCGTTTACTGCTGGATGCTGAGAAAAATATTACCATCCAGCTGTTTCCACAAAACTGGAGAAAATATACCTTCAGGTTGTGTTGATGGACGGATTTCGAAAAGAAGGAGAAAAGGCATCAAAAAGTTGGACTTGACGCTCTTTCCCCTTCCGAGTCCCCTTCCTTGGCGCCGATCTTTTAGGCGGCAGGACGCTGGAAAGAATACTACTGGGCTGCGGATACGTTCTCTGCCGTTTCTCCGGTGTATTTATTTCTGTGATTTCATCTTCGCTGAGTTTTCTCTTCGTGGGCACTGAAAACCAACCGTGAGAAATATTACGTAAGGTGCACATAAAAGATACGCACTAGGTCCCGGTTGCTCTATGGCTTCGGTTCGTTTGATGAAACCTAAAAAAAGAAATTCAAAAACGTCCGTCGGGATGAAAGTACGTACGTCGGGAACTTGAACTTTGCGGAATGACTTGTTTTTCGAGCAGCGACGGTTGTATGGGTCTGGCAGCAGTGGTGATTGGGGATTCAGGATCAGGTGCTCCTCGATATCGGCTTGGAATCTCAGTTGCCGATCCACCCGTTGGAGGAAGAGACGGAGCAAAGACGTCGATATCTTCATCAAACTGGTCGTCTGTCCAAAAGTATCAATACATAGTGAAGGGCCAATCAAATGCTTACGTTGGAAAGATAATTCCCCAAAGAGTGAAACCTCAAGTCCTTGAGGTGCTGAACAAACGTATTCCGGCGGGTCGAGTGGAGGGCTCCTACTGTAGGTGGTGGTGCCTTGAAGAGAGGCAAGTTCGATGGATCGGCGTCGTCAATCGTTTTGAGAGATTTAGGATTATCTAAATTGTCTAAGCTCTCTGATGGTGCGAGAGACCTTCTATGAGCAGGTTAGAATCCATCCTGGATGATACTCAAATTCACGCACGAATTCGTATTTGAGTTCCCGATATATCCTGGTACTGTTTGTAGCAACCCCGCTTTCTATTGATTTTGCTGGAGCCATTCGAAGCTAGTTGGTATAAATGGCTGGAAGAGTCTAGGGATATGCTGGGATATGCCGTTGGATTTAAGTGTGCTTGACTGAGACGGAACGGATCGTCCTAGTGAGTGGAGATGGACAATGGGGAAGGCGCAAGTGTCCGGGCGACGTGCAGGCAGTGGAGTGATAACAATTCGTTATTGCGATATAGATTTGGGAGGGTGGAAGAAATAGAAAATAATGCCCGACGAAAACAAGAGCACTGCCGTGGAAGCGGAATGGTGGCCACAACAAATAGATGTTGGATAAAGGAGAATGTGTTTCATGAATAGAACAAGAAAACTCCCTCTGCGGGGGCGTATCCATGACCAAAACAAGGCGGACGCCACACGTATCGCCCAAAATGGCAACATGGGTTCGCTTAGCGGTTCGTTCAGCAATCATCGCGTTTGTCTTGTAATACCGGACCTGAAATAGAATGAAACACGCCAGTATTGTTCTCGGATACATCAGAACAAACCGCTTCTTCAGGAAAAATAAATAAATAAATCGAGCATAAGGTGGCTGATCCGAAAGTTCGAAATCCCGCAGTCTTGCATGCCCGTCGAAAAAGGCTGTGACATCTTTGCTTTCTCCGGACACAACTACTTACTCACTTTGATAAAACGAATCCTTGAAGTAATCGCGGACCGTCGCTTGACCGGCATCAATAGTGTTGAAAGCGTCCTCTTCGAGTGGCTGACTTCTCTTCCGTCGCTTGTTGAACACAAAATTGCCTTGAAATTCAAGGGACAGTGTTAATTGTCGGCGCCTCGTGCGATGCGAATGATCAGGAAACTTCGATTTTTCCCACAAAGAACTCGAAAACTACGGAGAGTTCGAGTCGTGGCGTATTTGTGGGTCTGCATGTAAGTTATCCTCAGAAGCTCTTTAACGGGGATCAGTAACTTGGAAGATCGGAGTCAGAGTACCAGGAGTAAACGATAGGCAGATTTAGTCCCTTATAAACAAACACTACAACAAAAAAGTGCTCATACCTGCGCATTGCCGCATCGTTATAAGGCAGACTCCAAGAGTGGTTGTCGGACTGTGTCAGAGAGCGTGCGATTCACGCGGTCGCCGACGGTACTTACCAGGGGCTGCTGAAGCCGCGGACAATGTGACTCTGGTCGAGATGGAATTACACTTGGTACGCGGTTCCCAAGCGATGGGTTTTTGTATCATCATAGCGTAGGCTCTCAAGAGTCGTCCCATACAGTAGTTGGCAACCCGTCATTGGCATAATACTCAAAGTTGACTCGTCAGTCGATTCGGGGAATAATCTCGAATTGTATACCACGCACCTTCTCGACAACTTGCTCTTGTTGCTCGCGCCTCAAAGCGTGGTCTTTTCTCTTCGAATTCCTCGTCGATCGAAGAAGCGTGGCGAGGATCTCTCGTGTGGAGGGATCGGATATATTGTTTGAACTTTATTCCGCTCAACTTGATCTTAGGTGTGGGCGTGGTTCGGTGGACTGTCTGATATACTAGAGCGTGGAAATGTCGACATAAATCAGATGGGACAAGCAACGAGCTGCAATAGCAGCTGCAGGAGGGCAATCCGAAACGCAGGAGCGTCCTCGGCATGTGCGGGAAGGAGTTGATAGTCCGCAGCCCGCAAGTCACCTTTAGGTATGAGCAGATTGCGCCGCGAGATGTAGCTGCAGAAGTCAACCGCTGATGGTCCAGTCAAGAAGCGACCGGCTACAACAGGCTACAACCGGCGTCCTCGGCCTTCCCCGGTGGTGGAGCACCGCCACTTTCCCACCAGTCAGTGACCACAACTCCATTGAACTTCAAGCTTTGGTGCAAGCCCAATGCTTACTTATTCTGCCCTCGCTTCGAATCCTTCTGCCAAAACTGTTGCCAAGAACACACCGAGAATCAAGAACGATAGCTCTCCGACTCAGGACACACTGCGAAAACGGCAAAAAACCAACAAAAAACGGCATAGTATTAGATTCAAGACTTCGAGTTCATCTAAACAATCATCATGTTACAGCCCGAATTGCTGTACTGTGCATGGAGCGCTGGCGCAGTCCGTCGTATCAATAGGGACTTGAATATGGCCCCGCATTCCTGGCGCGACTCGGAGTTTCCACCGTTGCGCGACCTCTGACGGGTCTAATGTCGTATCTCGTGGGTATGGGTTGCGCCGCCTGGTATATCCCCCGCCTGTGTCCTTGTACGTGCGCCATCGGGTACATGGCTGCTACCCGCCGTCCCCGCTCAATAGTGCGCCCTTGTGGAGTGGCTGGTGCTTGCTCTGGTTGAACCCCGGCTGAAGGATAGGTCTCTCCGAGTCCTGGCTGGCGGGCTGCTCCTAATGGCTTTCTAGCGCTGACTCTGGGAGTTGCTAACGACGGGGACCGGCGCGTGGGTCCCTGCTGCACGGACAACGCCTGATACATCGCTGCCACAGCCGCAGCGCGCGCCGCCTCCTCGCGTCTGCTCGGTGATGACGGATGCCTAGACCCCGACGGTGACTGTCTCTTGTGTCTGCCTTTGCGCGGTTTAATCGCCTTTGCGGGGCCGTTCCGCGACGCGGAGGACGGCGCAGCCAGGGCTTCGATGAGGCTGCCGGTCGAGAAGGGGTTTGGTGTTGGATCAGGATTGGGGTGAACCCGGCGGCTGATCGAAGGTGGCAAGTATCTCTCCGCAATATTCAAAGCTGCTGGCGAATTGACCTGGCGACTGACGACGCGCGGAAGGTTTGCCTCCATTATGTTGAGCTGGGACGTATTCCAGCCTTGCGGATTTCTGACGAAGGGTAAGCTGCGTTCAATAGATGTCAAGACGGACTCACGCGATGTACGACATGGTAAGTTTTTAGGATGAACCTGAGAAGAGGGTTACAGCCTGAGGGAAATGAAGGCGCGGAAGACTTCGATGCCACTCAGGAAAGTCTCCGCCTTCGTTACTGATTCAAGGTGAATGCAGAACGGCGAGTTCAGACTGGTGGCAGTCGTGGTTAGGAAAGATGGGAGGCTCGCGTTAAATCCTTTATGGTGTTTCTTGGATCAAAGCGCGAAAACGTGACGACCACAATGCTTGAACGCTTTGAAGGGTTTGCCATTTTGAGATATCTCCGCACACCCATACGTAACGGAATGTCCAAGCATCGTCCACTTTTCACCAAGCCAAGGCACCAGGTCTTAGTAGCCTGTAGATGCATTGCGAGCTCATCTGCTTTCCCATATGAGCTAGTCATGACCGGGGAAAGTTGCTCGCGTTATATATGTACATGGCGTGAATTATTTTTTTTCGTTTGCTCGCGGCTTTGATAAGAAAATAGGTGATACCCTCTGGAAAAAAAACCTCACGTAACCGCGGTGTCCCCAACCCACGTTTCTCTGAGCTACTCAGCTAGAGATTCTATGGAAGTTTTCGAAGTTACAACACGTGGATTACACTTTCTACGACGCTCGCAAAAAGTACTGAGAGTCGCCTTAGTTCAGAATCATAATCAGGATTCTTCACCCGAATAACTAGGCGGAGGCTCATCCGAAAGCCCGCGCGCCCAGGGAGACTCCAACTGCTCCTCCAACTCCCGTATCCGCGCCGTCAGCATGTTGTCCCGTTGCTGAAGCCGGGAAAAGAGATCCGGCGTATTCGTATTTGTGCTCGCCCTAGACGAGAAAATACCCCGGAAAATGGGATCCGGAAACGCAGCGGACTGCGACTGAGTCGGTGTGGAAGGCTCGGAATCCGAATGCAGTAGCATCTTCTCCTGCGCAGCGCGGAGCTCGTTTTGCAGGAACGACCGCCGGACGGCGCTGATGCTCTGTACGTCGGAATAATTCCCCGCAGCGGCTGTGGAGCTGGGGCTGGATGTGGAGGCGATGGGGAACGCCTCGACCATAAGGGTTGAATTTGCCCTGCCTTGTTGCCATCGTCGGCGTCGGTACCAAAGTACTAGGGCCACGAGTGAAATAAGTGTGCAAATCGCGAGGACGATCCCGACAATGGATCCTGTAGACAAGATGTTTCTTAATGATTATAAGTAAAGGTCAAGTTGTCAAAGGAGAGTCAGGCAGGCAGCTCGCCGAATGGCTTAACTTACCTGTGTATCAACGCCGCGGACTCATTCGACGCCATTGTTGGTTGTTCCCCCATGGAATTGGATGATACGAGCGAAGGTGTAACTCCCAGTGTTGGGTTTTGCGATCCAGTTGTACTCTGTCTGCTAGAGGAGGTACCTATAAGGTGCGTCGAAGTCGATGGAATGGTACTCTTGGGTATAGATGAAGGGGAAGGTCCAGAGACACCTGCACCGGCAACGTTAGTGTCAGTTTGCGGAAGGTTAACCGGTGGACTCGGCGTCGGTGGCGGGGTGCTCGGTGGGCTGGTAGTCGTGGTGGCGGGATCCGGGGATGATGTCGTCGGCGGAGAGGTATCGAGGAGGGATGAGGCGAAGGCAGAGGCTGCAGCGGCGTTGAACAACGTAGGCTGCATGCGATCCGAGTCCCTTGTCAGCATTTGAATACCATGGTAGGGAAACAAACTATGTACGTACCGTTGGCGTCGCCGAAATCATTGCCAAGACCCACCCAGGAATTGAAGCCCTTCCCGCTAAATAACATAAGACCTAAGACAAAATCCATGCATGGAACGAGCTCCTTCGACTCACCGGGTAACGGGGGCGGAAATCTAAAGCCACAAAAAAATCAGTTCAAGTTCAGTGTTTGCTGTCGAATGCATGTGGATTAACGAACTGCTGAGGAAGCCCACCGCACCCCGTGTTCGTAGCAAAATGGTCCCAACTTCAAGGTATTATCTTTAATCAGAGCTCCTTTGAAGTTAAGCGAGAAAGAGAAATGCACCTCAACTCCGGCTGGGTCTCGCAAGAAACGCAAGCCGCGCGCAAGAGATACGCGATACTTGAACACGTGCATTGTTCTCGCTGATTCGCGTTCGTAGCTTGGCCGGGAGAGGGAGTAATTAGGACAGGCAGGCATAGTACAGTAGGACTATCGACGTACTCGCGCAGATCACAGTCCCGTTGAGATTGCATGGGCCGGTCGGTGCGTCGTTGTCGAGCTGAATACGCGAGCATAGTGAGCTGATTAGATGAAAAAGATGTTAGAATGATATTTACCAAGTGGCATACAAATACAGTCCGCGGTGTCGCGGGTATGGTCGCTTTGTGGAAGACCATTTTGGAGACCAGAAGTTATGTCGACTGGCTCAGGAGTGCTGGGAGGATGGCGGAGCTTCGGAAGAACAGTGTGGGGTAGAGACAGTTTGGAGTAAGAGTTGATGTAGAATCCTGTTGAGGCAAAAGACCGAAACCGTACTCCGCGTCTGAAGACGCTCAGAGAGAGCAACAAGAGGAGGGGGGATGGGAAAAAAGGACGGGCAGAAGGCGGAGCATAATGGTGCCGGCCAAGCCAACAGTGGGGAAATCTGTTTGTTACGATGTTACGATTTTGAACACCACCTATTCCTGTCCTCCAGGCAAGGGGCTTCGGATTCCAGATTTTTTCAATGTTGTCAAATTCTGAGACTATTTTCAATTCTGATTCAGAAAATATAGACCTCAAGGTGGGAAGTGAAGTGGTTGTTGAGTTAGAGGGGGGGTACATTATTGCCATATTTGGTTAATCAGTTGTTATCAGTTGAGCACAGCCTCTCCGAACACAGTAAGTCATCACGTGTTCCGGCAGTCGGCCCAGAAGTCGAGGGCTTTCTTTTCATAAGATTATATACCTGACCAATCTAAAACATCTGGGGGACCATCCTGAGTATAATGAACACCTCTGACACCCGAAATACCCCCGCTGGTAGGCCTCCAGCGCATTTGATCCCTTCCTAAAAAGGGAATTTCCTTTTTTGGAGAGGGGGAGGGGTCGCCGATTTCTCTGAAAAAAAAAATTCGAGGTATAGTGTGGATTTCGCGGATCCGAACCCCCTTGCCTCCAGGAATCTCCTTGATATGATGGCTGTTGAGAATCTCGGATTGTATCACGACAGAAGCCTGAGTACAATTAGTCCTGTTTTAAGCTCAGGTGTCCGATCAGAGTAAAAGAGTCCACACTGGATTACTATTATTGATTTCCGCGCAGAAGGTCCGAATAAGCTTGACACAGACAGAGAAGCGCCAATCAGCACCGCGCTTGGATCCCTCGGAACTCGGCATGCGCCAATTGCCACATTTCTTCTTCCCACTCATTAATTGCTGAACTCATCCTTTACCGTAGAACATTACTCCAATCGATTGAGCTCGTTAGCTAACGTTGAACAGTACTGTATCTTCTGGATTCAAGAACTCTCAGAGATTGATGCCGGGAGCGAATCAGTCAAGGTCAGCTCGACTTTCCCGGTTCCGTGTGCCGACACTGCAGAGCAAACATAAAATCACCAAGTGATGTGCAACCCAACTTATTAAATTTCCTGCTTTTAATCCAAGTCAGCGCAAAGAACTGAGTGATTGAAATAATTGAAACTGATAATGGGCGCAAAAATTCAGGGTCCTTCAAAATGCTGATATCAGAGTCTAACTAAAGTTCAAGACAATTAAATGTCAAGAGCGCGGAGGCATGTGTACCAATTTCCTACAGGCCAGATTGTGCACAAAGTCGAAATAGCGTGCTAAACCACCGAACTAGCCAAGTAGCGCGAGCGGACCGGGGACATCGGAAGCACTCCTGGACCACACAGAGGAACAGACAAGTTGTAACAAGTGTCTGTCTCAGCTTGGCCAAGGAATAATGCTACACCGTCAAGCAATCAGAAATCTCTTATCTATTTAGAGTCACCCAGAAGAGCGATCTTCTTCATCGCGATGTATCGGAAGTGCTCGACATTTCTTCCTTTAAGCCTTACTGGACGCGTCGAGTCCCGTGACCGCGCCGTCGGTGCCATTTTTCAACTTCAGCCTGTCACACAGTGAGCGATTCGTAACACACGTCCGCACCTAAATATTCCGCAACTTCAACCTCGACCCGGTGCCCGCTGCGTCGCCCGCTACCGTTGCTGGACCCTGGACAATGTACCAGAGCCGAGCCGGAAGCTTCTGCGCCGCAAACGTAATAGATCAAAATAGTAATCTAGTGTTCCCTCCAGAGTAAAAAGCTTATTACATAATCACGAAATGAGCCCATTGCTCCGTGTTGCGCGACCTGGAAACAGCATAGTCAGAAATATGGCAATCTTTTGCATGTGTCCAAATTTATTTGGATTTTTTGAGTACCATTTGACGCTGCTGTAAAAGAGTCAAGTTGAAGGGTAAATGTCACATCCATGTCACGTCGTCTTGAACCATGTGCTACTAGTACAACATCAATTCAAGCATGTTTCAAGAAATTCTTAGGATGCAGATCAGTGCAAGTATGCCCTAATAGTGGATCTGCACCGAAATAAAATGCCTTGCGCTGCCAAAACGACGAGAATACAAAGTAAATTCAAACTCCGATGATTATGTAACAAGATTTTACTCTGATCGGACCCCCGCGCTTAAGGTACGACGCGAATATTGTTGAAGCGTCTGTCTAGGAGAGACTAGAGTACAATTCAGATTCGTGAGGTCTGCAACGGTTACTACTGTACCATTTCGACCGTAGGTTCAGCCACTGTGACCTGTGACCACTTAGGTTCAACTTTTGATTGATTCAATTTCCTTTTTGGGCGATTTTTCGGCATTTTCCGGTGAATTTTAGCAGGAAAACGGCCAAAAACCGCGATCTCAAAAGCCAGTGACCTGTGACAAAAATTAAATAGATTCAATTTGGGTCTGGCTGTGACCTGTGACCTAAACCTACAGTCGAAATGGTACAGTATGCCGTGACCAGACTTGGATTATATTAATAATTACTAAACTTAGCTTGGTCGGCCGCCAGATGCTTTGCAGATGCTGCATACTGTACCAAGTTGTAGAGGAGCAACGGTCACGGTAACGGCCCGTTGTGTTGCCTTTTTTTTCGGGTGGTCACGGTCACGATGAGGTTGGTTGCCTTCAAAAATCGTGACAAGACGGGGAAAATTCAGATTTTTTCTCCAGACCTGCTAAAGAGGCTCTAATAACTCCAGTAGTCTTGTGGAACAGATTATCCAACTCCTTCAATTCAACTTGAAAATGCAACCAAAAGACTTCATCGTTGCTTGTTCAGGCAACGGTTACGCTCACGGTGGTTAGTCTCTCCTAGACAGACGCTTCAACAATATTCGACGTCGTACCTCCGTTTGTTGAAGTCTGTTAGTAAGCGCGGGGGTCCGATCAGAGTAAAATCTTGTTACATAATCATCGGAGTTTGAATTTACTTTGTGTTCTCGTCGTTTTGACAGCGCAAGGCATTTTATTTCGGTGCAGATCCACTATTAGGGCATACTTGCACTGATCTGCATCCTAAGAATTTCTTGAAACATGCTTGAATTGATGTAGTAGCACATGGTTCAAGACTACGTGACAAGGATGTGACATTTACCCTTCAACTTGACTCTTTTACAGCAGCGTCAAATGGTACTCAAAAAATCCAAATAAATTTGGACACATGCAAAAGATTGCCATATTTCTGACTATGCTGTTTCCAGGTCGCGCAACACGGAGCAATGGGCTCATTTCGTAATTATGTAATAAGCTTTTTACTCTGATCGGACACCTGAGCTTAAAACAGGACTACACGGTGGTGCCTGAGGCTGTTGCCTCAAAAAATGGCAACGCCTCTGTCACGGTCCTCGGGGCGTTGCTCCCCTACAACTTGATACAGTAGTACTGCATTTCGTATCTGATCTCCTTATTTGGTAGGCAGATGCAAGTCTTGCCGCCTTGTCACGACTACCACAGGCCTTGCCGTCGCTGAACTATCGTGTTCATCGTCTGGAACGCGTTTAGTCACCGGCCTAGTGGTAAATTCAATGAGCGAAAAAATTGCATTAAAATAAAATAAAAGTATTGGGTTCCCGAGGACCGACACTCAGTGGGGTCAAAATGGAGGTAGACCGCAAGCAAGGCGTTCGGAATTAGTGTCCGGTTCTGCTTCGGCACTCAGGACAGCGAGAGACATAAGGGGGACAACAACTGCAGTCTTCATGGCTACGGCTGTTGTTTCGCGTAGTCGATCATTGCCCTTGGGAAGTACATACGCTTTTGCGCAAGTCGTTACTAAACTTATCGTACGGGATCTTTTGGGAATGAATCTGCAATCAAATGCCGCAATTCTCCAAAGGATGGAGTCCGCCGTAGACATATCCGCCTTGAGGAATGTGTTCACAAGTTCAAACACGCTGAGGAAACCACTCAGGAGGCTGAAAAGAAAGACGAGTCGCGACGACATACTGCCAGTGGAGAAACTGAAATATTCAAACCGATCCGGAATCATAGTTGAACCAGTGCAATGTCCATCAACAAGACACGCAAGAGCCTAAAGCCAGCCTCATCCGCCTTGAGAGCTTGAGACAGGTGGTTGCAAGCTGGTTGAGGCAAGTTTTGTCACATTGATCGGCACCTGCCAGTGCTCCGGTCACCGGACCGGTGACAATAGAAAATTGGGAGCTCAGGCGAGACGAGCGCGCGAGTCGGCCTGAGTGGATGACAAGGAAGAGTGCTGCCGTAGACTTTAGATCCTTTCCTTCACGCTGGGCGTTGTAGATAAGATTAGATCTATCAACGCACAGCCACCTATCTAAGTCTTCTGCCTCCGCTCACCAGCGTATACCAAAAAATCTCTTTTCCTCGCATATCTCTCTCTAAGGCTTCGTTTTTCGAGCCCCACCCTCCCGTCCCTCTTTGTTTGAGCTTACGCTTGGGTAGCTCTGGGTCTCCTTCCGACATGACCCTCGGCTGCTCTTGCGTACGGGTTTGGCCGTCTCGCGTCCCGTCCCTTTCCGATCCGGATTTTGCCGCCGCCTTTCCCGCAGCGCCAAAGAATACCGAATCGGCCGAGACGGCCAAGCCCCCCCCACACACACACAAAACATCCTTTCCTCCTTCACCCTTCATCCTTCCATCCTTTCTATCCTCACTAAAGTCGAGCACGGCTATAGCTCTACCTTGTCACATTCCTTGCACATTGCACATTCCACTTCAAGTGGTCACCCTATGTAATTCAAAACTTGCTCAGTCTCGGAATCTATGAAGACCATCCTCCAGAGAAAGGAGGAGGAGTTCAACAGTTCGACGTTCAGCCTCGGCCTCAGCCGTGACTAGAGCTTCGACTAGAGTACGACCCGTAGCGGCCACCCCATCGAATTCGTCATCGTCACAGCAAACGAATTGGCTGACAACCCCCTCCCCTCCCTTTCCATTTCAACTGCTTCTCCCCTCCCAAATACCCTCCACACCGCATTATTTAATGCGGGGCGTCCTCCCAGCCTTTAAAAGTCAAATAACAAACATTATGTGTAACTACGAATTTGTTGCACAACGCTTGTAGTTCAACTCCGCGAATTTCTGAAGAATTTCCTCCGCAAGATCTGGAGGTCACGGAGAATTAGCACTAAATAGGGAGGAGAAAATGGTCGCTTACCGCCAGCTCGTTGTTGACCTTCTCGAGCTCGGTCCTCGTCACACGCAATGTGGCCTCCTATTTTTATCATCAGCCTCAGTGGGAGGGAAAGGTAGAAGTGACCACATGCCAGAGATGCGACCTCAGTAATAGAGTCAATAAGCTTGTTGTGCAACATATCCTTGTCGAGCCGCAACTCAGCAACGACTCTATCAAGAGTTGCGCGGAGAATGGCGAGCTCATTATTGGCGTTGGTAAGGTCCTTCACTGCTCTGCATCAGTAGGGGCCGGAGAAAGGACGACGAATAGAGGAGAATGGACGCACTTAAGGTCGCTTCGGAATGAACAACAATGGCAGAGCCCGCTGAGCTTTCTTGATTGTGAGGCATAATACTTTTTTGGGGTTTGCGTATGGTAGAACGTTAAGGAAAGAGGTGACGTGTCAGCCGCGGGAGTAAAATTGGTTTTGAGGGCAAGGACATGTTCCGAGCTTAATTTATTATCTCCTGTAGGGGGTTTATATCAAATTAACAAGGTTAGGAACAAGCTACCGAAATTAGGAGTCGAATTTTAGTCAGGAGCTTCATAACTACAGACGGTGGATCATCTTTGTAGGAAACATGTTTGCGTGGTGGGGAGAAGGAGACACACGGGGCGCCGGTGCAGGCGTTACTACAACCGAGCCTTCAGCGCCATCCTAATTCAAGATGAACTTCAATAATATTCCTGGTGATGTCTCGATAGTGGTCACATCTTTGTTTCTCGGTCCCGCCATGGCAGACCGAGATGGATAATTGTAATCTATGAGGACTACATATCCTCCAGAGAAAGAAAGTTCAGCAGTTCAATGGTCAACCTCGGCCCAGAGTACAACCAGTGGCGATCACCCCATCGAATTCGTCATGGTCGCAGCAAACGACTTGGCCGACACTGTGCAAGTTAGATAAGCTACGAATCCAGACAGCAAGGAGGGAGAAAAACAGACCATGCCCGACTACGCAATGGAGAGCAAGTTATTGCAACTAGTCCCTCCGGACTAGGGGTCGAAACTCCCAGAAATTTGAGTAGGAACGCCGCTTTCGTGTCGCTGGCAGGGACGGCAGAGCTGCAGCATAATGGGATATTTTCGGCGCGACATATCGCAATAGAGCTTGATGGAGATGGAGATGGAGAGGGTCGGCTTTCGGTGTCTTTATATAATTTTTAAATTGGACAAGATCACCCGGATTGAAGAAGCCGTACCATAAATCCGCGTCCGAGTCGGCACCCAGCGCGGCGGTAGCGGGGGGAGTCCTTTGGCCATCCGTTGCCCATTCGTCTCGCGAACAGCGGCACCAGCAGCAAGGCTTGTCGCGAAGAGGAACGACAGTGCGGCGAAAAGACGAGTCATAGCGGTCGTTAGGATTCGAGGAAAACGTGAATATCGACACGTCAGGACACGTCCGCAAAGGCCGAATTTATATTCTCAGGTTAGCGGACGGAAGAGTCGGAGGATCACACCGAAGCAAGGACTTTCAGAGTTAGTTTCGGGATTTTTCGATTAGACGGAATTGATATACTTTTGGTGATAAGGTGGCAACACGTTCCACGCCAGGTGCAGCCTGGGCACCGTATGAAGTGCTTTCTAGAGGCCAGAAACATAGCCGAGTGGTTCTTATTCATTGAAATTGTTGCCAGACATTGCTGAGAGAGAGTACAATTGACCGCCATGAAGTCTTCGGAGTATTGAGGGAATGCACCAGTGGAACCCGCGAAGACAATCGCATCTAGATTGCCATTGTAGCTTGGGCGAGGCTAAGTATCGAAGCGCAATGCTGGTTCGTGTCCTTTTTTGTTTTCGACATGCACGCTCCAACGGGATAAGAGCGCGGATTTCCAGCAGTAGAGGAATCTTCTAGAAAAAAAAGGAGGATGTAGATCGCGAGATTTCCAAAGACAAGAGGGCGGATGAACGTTTTGAGCAAAGCTGTTTATTTCACGAGAACCGGCGAAGAAGTCCGCTCAGAGACGCGCCATCGCCACCGGGGACCTACTTACATAGCAAATGGAAGCAAAAGGAAATTAAGGGTCTTGCTTACGTACACATTCCCTTTTCTCTCTTACCAACATCTTCTAGACGGCGGGATGGTGTGTTTTGGCCCTGGAGTCGCACCCAGCTAACGACTGCGAAGGCGTCCCTCCACTTCTGCTCCGAGTGCAACAACCTGCTGTACCCGAAGGCGGACCAGCAGCGTCGTATTATGGTGCTTTCATATCGTATTTTTGTGCCAATTACAAACTCAAAAGACTCGAAGGTATACGCTTGTCGTATCTGCACATACGACGAGTTCGGAGAAAACAAGTGCGTGTACCGCAACGATCTTCTGACGGTCACAAAGTATGTTCGACTGCTCTTTCGCTGCTTGGACTGACTTTGCGCAGAGAGCAAGTCGGAGTGACGACCGACCTGGGGACCGACCCCACTCTGGCGCGTCCATCTCTATTCTATATCTCGGCCCTTTTTGACTGTAGCTTCAGGCGCACTCGAACATTCCCTGTCCCAAATGCGGACACGAGGAGTGCGTCGTGTTTCTTAATTTCTTTTCCACTCTCACCGATGAATCCTAGTGCGGTCTTGTACCAAGACCAGTCGAAACGGAAGGAGACCCGGATGATTCTATTCTACGTCTGTGTAAAGTGCAACCACAGCTTTACAGACCCCTCGCTTTCTTCCGAAGTCGAAACCGCACCGGATGGCTAGCGTGATCGTCGCTCGGGGAGGGGTGGCAATGAAGACGACAAAGGAGGGAGCCGCGCCTGCTATCTTAAGATCCTGCCAAATGAAAGTCGCACTTCACTCATTTTGTACCATATATCAGAATAAAAATCTTTTCGTGCAGCTTCGCCTCTGGATCTAGACAGTGTCGCATCATCAGAGTGCTCAGAAATGCCCATTACTCCCTGTCGTGAACTTCGTACTTGAAGGGTTCTCAGCTGTGCGAACCGCAGGTGTGGCCAATAAAGCTGTGGGTATCGAATCGATGAAACCAGACGGTGTTCATTGCGCTAGACAGAGTACAAATGGATAGATACAGGTGTTTTCCGAGGAGCTGGGGTCAGGTATATTCGTCTATTAAAAAGTATTCAAGTTAAATTACATCCAGAAGACATAAGGGACATAAAAAGCAGCGCAGTAAACTGTTATGAGGCAGAAGCTTTCTGTTGCTGAGCTAACATTCGCCTGGTGAGAGATCACATTAGTGATGATTTCGCGAGCAGCTCCAAGGTCACGTACTGTCGCGCAGCTAATATCATCTGCGCCTTGCGCTCCTTCAAACTAGCCTCCCGCTTTTCCGAACTGTCTTCCCATACCGCCTTGCCGCCAATCTGCTCCTCCACGATTAGTGGGCCAGGCTGAGCGACGCGCGCTTGAAGATTGTATCGGTCTATCAGGCTGTGTTTGGGCTTGACGGCAGTCGAAGTCGAGCCTCCATGCGCATGTCTCGCGGCTGGTTCAGCATTGGTTTCTCGCGGGTAGAGAGTAAAGTACGCCGGTGGTGGCTGAGGATGATAAGTCCTCCTGTCAATAACCTCTGAATGAGAACGCACTGGATCGAGGAACCCTCGCTCAAGTATTTTATTCGACGAGAGCTCGACACTTCCCGTTCGGAGCAGGTCGTAGCGAATATTGTCTCTGAGAAATGTATTGTTTGAGCCGACTGAACAAACCTAATAAGTGTCAGCTTCCACGTACGGAGGTATGTCGGGAAACATATTAGATATTGTATCAATCTGTACGTGCACGAAACATCAGTCGGACTTTGAAGCAAAAGCAAGACAGAAGGACTACCATATCTTGGGAGACAGGTTTTGGCCTGAAACCAAGTGTATCTGCCGCACTGCGGTCCGATGGAGAATCATTACCTGGAATATCCGTCAGAAGCAAGTAATACGCTGAGGGGATGCAACATGCTGGTCGTTAACCACCGGAAGATGAAAACAATGACCGCGAACGCGACGACGACGTTAATAACTTCTCCCATGAACGTTTTTGGAGGGGAGGGGATGGGTGTACAATTGATCGTTCCCGGAGTGTATCGCAAGACAAGCGTAGGCGTCTGGTCGTAACACATACAAATAGCCGAATACAGATTCGCTTTTCAACTTGCTTTTCAACTTTCTCTTTCCAAGTTCATGATTCATTCCAACTCTTTCCGCGGTAATGCTAATCGAACGCGTCAAATTTCAATACTAAACGCGCTTTGAAATCACAATATCGGTTCTCTGTGGATATTGAAAAGTGCCCTTCTCCTCGTCAATCCACACCTTGCCCTCTCCTCGTTGCACAATGGCTTCAACGTCCTTGACAAAGATCTCTTTCTCGGCATCGATAAGAATTGCAACTCGACTGCTACTGAGTCCCCGGTTGACTATACCCTCCAGCGTCCCGGGGATAGTGTATTGGAACGTCTCCTCCTCGGCCGGGCTGAAAAATTTGGTATACGACGGCGTGTTGAATAATTGGCGCCAAACCCCAGAGCGCGAGCGTGGCGTGTCTTTTTCGTCGCGTTCCACGCGATCCCGGAATTGGGCGATCCAACGAGTGTCTCTGCACGTAACATAGTGTTGGCGGCAAGCATAGGCATCTGTGTCGTCGAAGTCTCACCTGTCCTCGTGGTTCCAAATCAATGAAAGGGCTCCATTGGGCTTCAACACCCTAGCAAACTCGGCTGCTGCTGCTTCATAGTCGAGGCACCAGTGGAATGCCTTGAGACAGACTTCAGAATCGTTTAGGTATATGGACCACACTTCGGGCGACATACCTGCGCGATGACGATCAGGTCAGCCCAGCCGCTCTCAATGCCGGTCCTGTCAAATGTACCCTCGGACACCACAACACGGTCGTCCGTGGTGTATCGCGAGAATACTTCACGCATCCCCTCGCTAGGATCCACGGCCCTGAGACTGCGCACATCTTTCCATTCGTCGTGCGCGAGTAGCGCGCGTGTGAAGAGGCCTGTTCCAGAGCCGATTCTGTACAAAACGCGACGCGTCAGTCATTCTCAATGCCCGAAACGCACGCCAACTGACTCGACGACATTCAGCGGATCGGATGACTTGATCGCGCGGCGGAGGTGCGTCAGGGTTTGCGGCTGATACGTAGGTCGTACTCTGTGTTCTGGTCGGTAAACGACTATCTCGCAGTTTCGATTAGCATGAAAAGATCACTTGTTGTACAGTTCATTGGTGCCTCGCGCGAAACCAGCTTGAGAATTTGGATGGACAGACGACATGCTGGTAGATTCAAGCCGTCCCTGCCTTTCCACTCGATCGTTGAACGGAAACCCGCGATTCCGCTTCGGACTTATCGGATGCAAATCCGACTTCATCAATGCACTAAAATAGGACACCCTAAATAGCGGCAATCGCAAGACCAGCTTCATCCGCCATGGACCATGTTTTCATAACTGAATACACCAAGCCCGCGCTTGATGAGAGCCTGTACAGGGTGAATTTCGTTGCCTATATTTGTATATCACCGGACCGATACCTCTTACTACCCAAGATGGATAACGAGGCATTAAAGCACAAAGCGGTATACAAGATCCCGACGTTTTGAAGAAGCATATCATCGCTGTTCAGAGGAAAGCTTACGATGCCAGACCATGACTCACAGGACATGACCACCTCATCGCGAGATCCCTAGCCCCATGGCCACGCATGTATCCACCGGTCCTCCCCCACAAGGCATGTCCTACGATATGAGCAGCCAAAAACCCTGTAATGAGACCCGTTGCAGGCCAAAAATCTCGAACTTTCCTGTGTATCAGCATGTTCTCGCCGTGGGACGGGAAGGCGGTATTATACTCGATTTTGGCTGCTGTTGTAAGGTCCATTCTGTGATTTATTTACAATGAATTAGCCGCCGTTTCCTGACAGTCGGGACGGATGTTAGAAATGGGTGACTTCCCGTAAGACTAAAATAATCCCCAGGAATATTTTCTGAATATTTGCCGACATGCCGGCGCTCCCATCAGGACCCCATCGGCCCAGATCTCGCTTAGACCCTCGAATAAACCGTCACTTTGAACGAATCTATTCGGGGGTACCCCCCCTCGAATAGACCTGAGTTTGATGGAATAAACTGTTTTTGGGCAACACATCTGATCGCGTGGCTCGCTTACTGCCTTGTCCACTCGACGCGTCTTGGACTTGTCGACGACTCGACATGGGTTTCTGTTCTCATCCTCGGCACCCTCTGCCTGCCTGCACTACTTATCATAGCCTATCCTGGGTCTACCTGTTTTTCTTGCTGCACGGCCCGAAAAGGCCTCAATCAATCGCATAAGTATTTTGCTCCCGCACTTGCCCAGCCGGCCACCGCTGGTCCTTTTCAAGTTTCGTGGCCGTTGGAAGCAGGAAAGTCGCGTCGATGCCGAGCGAGACCGGTACTGATGCTGAAGACACGTTGTTGGCACATTGTTTGTGTAGCGCGTTTATTCTAGATAATCTTCCCAGTCGTTGCGGGAATCACCACCGAATATCTTTGAACAGAATTTCCTTAGCCGACATCACTGGCACCGCTGATTTATTCTCCCAGATTATTTTAATCTTACGGGAAGTCACCCAATGTTGGAGCGATGGAATTTCCGCGCAGAATTTAATAGCAAGCGACCTACGGCCAGGTATTGTAATCACTTTGGTTATGTACGCTGTTTCTCATTCCGCGCAGTGTTTTAGAATCTGGGCCATGAGCTGTTCCAGTCCACGCCCGAAACCTTCACTGTTGCGTTCCTAGCTGGGGACGCTTTTGACCCTAACTTTCTTGAACGCTCAGAGCCTCTGATTTCTCCCTCTGAAGTTTTGAGCCCTACACCTCCACCTCGTCGACTTGCCTGACGACCCCTCTCCGAGGACACGTCTCTGCAATCCGTATTTCCTCCGTCTTTCACTTGTTCTTTAAGCCGCAACAGCTCCAGCTTGCGCGTGCTCTCGCGAGGTTACTCTCGCCCATCCCTGGGTCGGTGATCTTTGGCTCACACGGTGGGCTCCGCCTCAAGGGTTTCAACGAGAGCGGAGCGGGCACCATATGTTTTGCCATTCGCCGGAATCTTGAAGGGAGATGTGGGAAGAGGTATTTCCGAAAGGAATGATAAAGGTAGAAGTAGAACTGACGGTGAGAAGAGACTTCAAAGAGGGAGAAATTGAGACCGGCTCTTTGGTTTGGTCCGTTATGAGGGCTTGATTTTCTTGGAAATTTTCGAGTGGTTTGTAGACGAGCTGTTTCTGAATTTAAATGAATAGGTATTAAATTCATATTTTCTGGTGCTGTTTTTCTTTCACACCGGAGCGATGGGGACAGGCTATTAGTTTTCTCACTTGCAACTTAGTTCCAATGCAATTGCAAGTCTTGTATTGGGCGTCACGTATCACGTATCTGTGACTTTACGCGACTACTCAATAGGCGCTGGACAGTGGCAGTGGTAGCGCCTAACCTTGTCTCGTACCATTATCTACTCAAAATGGCTCCGCTGACCTCCCGCCCGCTTGATCTCGTCTACTTCGCCTTTTTTGTGGTTTGTTAAATTCTTCACAGCCGATTTGTAGCTCACTTCACAACAGACACATATCTTCGCCTCGTTGTGCATCGATTTCCAGGCCCTTTACCCCCCTGCACTCGTCCCTGGTTTTCTCCGCGAGTTCTTAGAATGGTACCTCCGCACATCGAACGACCCCTTCATGGGGGGCATGTTCGGCCGCGGGAAAGATCCTGTTATCTGGTTCAGGAGCTTTATCTTCATCGAAGCGTATGCGCCGCCCCACCCATCTGTATTTTTCGCTCACATTTACCCTGGTAGGTTCTTCCAGTTCCCGACTTTTTTCATCGCCGCCCGCGGACTGTGGAATGGTGCGTTCCTGCATTTCCTTGGTCAATAAAACAAGTTTAATCTTGATGTTGTTTCACCAGACTCGAAAAAGATATACGTTTTGGTTGCAGTCTACGGCGCCTCCACCGCGACTACTGTCTGGCCATTAATCTTGACCGTCCTCTCAATTCCCGAGCCCTCGCCCGCGGCGCTTGCAAGCGGAATCCCCACCTTGTCCCCTGATGAGCGGATGATGCTGCTTGGCAGCTACGTACCCTTCTTCCTCCTTCCGCTTCTGATGACTGTGGACATGGCCTTTCGTCTGCATGGCATCGTCAGCGACACACTTTCGGCCCGCGAAGCCATTAAAAGAAAATAGAGCGTATCTTAACTTGGTGCCGAGAAATCTGCTTGACTCTGGATTCCAAGGCTTATTCTCTTCTGCTAAGAATACACTATTACACATTCTACCCAATAAAAGTTGGGAAGTACAATGGACTGTTCCGACTTCAAGCAAATATAATATCTTTCATGCCATGAATGATGCGAAATAAGTGGCGACAGTGTCGGCCTCTTCCAAAGGTGCCACCATCCCGACATAGCCGTCTGGCCTCACACAAACGATCGCTCCGGCGTGAGGATCAATGCCAAATTCTGCATAGGCCTTCCCTCCCTGCGTCCCCCGCAACTCCTTTTCATCGCACAACACCCTAGAGAAGCCGAACATTCAGTCCAGCGCATCAACTCGCCAACGCACACCAACTCACTTTGACCAATGCGGCCGGAGAACTGGAGGCAGATCCATGAAGCAGAAATCGGCCCTGGACGACACGATTGAGATGACCTCCACCGCCGTGCCGAATTTCTGCATGATCAGCCGTATATCCATCGCGAGGCCTTTGAGGGCCTCCGTGTCGCCTGTGAACACGAGGAGCTTAAAGAGCGTGTTCGACGGGAGCAGGTCCTGCAGCTCCACCGGCCGGAAGTCCGCCGCGCGGATGAGCACCTGCGGCGGCATGCGCTGCCCGACCACAACGTTCTGCGCGCAGGGCTGGTTCTCATAATTTACGATAGCGGACTCGCCATAGTGGATGCCGATCCCGCTCGTGAAACCCCCGAACGTCTGGAAGATCTGCAGGAAGTCTTCGTGCGAGACGCCGGTTTGGTTTATTTCCGTGCGGGGCTTGCCGGAGAAGAGCTCGGAGAACTTGACGTCGAAATTGATGAGGTCTCGTGCGTACTTGCGCCGCTCGAGCTCGTACTGTGGTCATCACCATGAGTGCTGTATGGTTGGTCATATTGAGCACATACCGTCTTGAGAAGTGAAAGGCCTGCCCACCCACGGAGGACGTATACCAGCTTCCAAGCTGCCGTACAAGAGATGGATTAAAAAGGTGGCGCTGAGGTGACGGAATAATGCACTTGCCGAGATTGTGGGTATCATTCATGCTGGCGTTCATTCCTTGACCTGACAAAATATCGGCAAACGAGTAGCATCATCGAAGCGGCGTTGTGCTCACCCGCTTTAGGAGAATGTGTATGGCATGCATCCCCTGCGATGAAGACCCGGTCGTCGACGGAGAACTGCGATGCGACGCGCTGGCCAACTGCGGCGCCATTGTAAAAAGGTGTTGCGACCCAAGCAAAGAGCATAGGGGTGGGACATACTGATGTAAATCGTCCACCAGTCGAACTCGTCCGGCGTTCGCAAAACATACGGATACAGCGACTTGCTCGCGACCTGTTCCGATATAAGCTCTCGCCTATTAACGAGAGCGGAACCAAACCTCCAGTAGCTGCTGCGGCCCCATCCTCTTTTTGTCGATTCGGCCGCTGGTCGCATCGACTGCATCTTTCCCCTCAAGCTGAATGTACAGCCGAACTTTGTCGCCCTCGCGAGGAATTATCATGCAAGAGCCGTTCTCTGAATGTATCGCACATCGGTTCCGGATATCCGGGAAATCCGTCTGCGGGACCATGTCAACTGTCGAAAGCGCAATCAGTTTTTGACCATCTGCGCAGGGCGGGGTGTATCTCACGAACCTACGCCCCAGACGTATTCGGTCTGCGAGCCCTCCATGGCAATGTTGAACCGCTTCCTGACCCATGAGTGGGCACCTTCTCCAGCGTTAGCAATAATGATAAAAAGTGTTACTGGGCCAACCATCTGTCCCAACCACAAACTTTGCGCGCACAATCTCGGTGGACGGCGCGCTCGCCAGAGGATCCAGGTGTTTCAGCACCACCTGTGCAACGATCCATCAGAGTAAGATCTGGTGTTATTGTTCAGTATCGTACCCGCGCCGCATACGCGTTTGGGTCCCCAATTTTCTTAGGATCCAGATCGAGATGCGTGGGCACCATTGGCCGCGAAACCTCTACGCCCATCGCCTTCATCGAGTCCAGGAAAATGCTCTCGATTGCTCCTTGGTGGAGCGTCACCTGTCACCATCGTATAATTATTACGGTACCTGGCGCGTCGGCCGTTCGCTTACCTCGAAAGGATAGCGCGCACTAGGCGCCGTTACGTCGGGTACGCGGTCAGTGAGCTGCCATTGGACGCCGGTTTTAAGCGAACTGAAGCTAACCCGAGAAGGATGACTTGCCTGGATGCCGCCCTGCTCCCCCGGGTTATAAAATGCCTGGAGTGGACGATTTAGCTGCGTTCTTCAGCGGTGCAGGATACGTACCGCCACATGCATTTGATTCCCTTCTTTCAATAATCGGTCGGCCAGGCCGTAGCTCTAAGGCGTCGGTGAATATTAAAATACCAAGAACTCGTAAAATGCTGTTACCTGGAAGACTTCGATCGTACGAGGCTGGAGTACATGTCAATGAATGCGCAATTTGTGCTGGGATATTTTACCTGTATGCCATCAGCCTGCCCGGCCGCGACCCTGCTTGGCCTGTCAAATTGAAAAAGTTTCAATTGACACAAAAAAAAAATGAAAAGGTACAGATTTACCTCTGGTCCACAATCCGCACACTTACGCCAGCTTTGGCCAGCGCATTCGCGCACATTAAGCCTGGAAATCTTTAATGCCTGCCCCTATTGAGATACTTGATAATGTGCACCTGCTGGGCCGGCTCCGATAACCAGGACGTCGACATCCGTTTCGCGCACTAGGCTGGTGGGCATTGTAGATAAAGGCGGAGGAGCTATTGCGGGATCCGAATCCCTCCATTTTATACTAGCGCGTATTGTGTAGACGCGTGAGAACCGCTGTGGACCTAGTTCCTATTTTCGGACAGGCTGATAATATGAGCCGCGCACGGGAACGACGGTGGTCATGACGCTATGGAGTAAAGGATACAGTATTCATTCATGTCTTGGCACTATCTACTAACTAAAGCAATCAGTACGGAGGTGTGGAAGGTGAGGGAGTCACAAAAGTGGTGTCGTGAAGTAGGCAGCAGCAACTTGAGATATTACACACGGAAAGTCCCTAAGGCCGCCATCAACAGAGTATTAACGGCATCAAACTTGATCATAAAAGACGGATTGTGTATATGATTCCTTTCCGCCTTGGCGCGTGGTGAGGATGTCGCGAACCTGATTCCTCATTAGTGCATCCTAGAAAAAGAATTGGATAAAGAAGTACTTCGATGGGCGGATTAAGACCAAGAGCGGCTGCACGTTCCCAGCGCTCGAGACGAGTTACTCCGATGCACGGACCATATTCGTAAGATCTGCTGAAATGTCAGAGAGCAGCCATAATGAAAAGAGAAGGGCAGACAAGTCGAACACACGAAGAATGTCGTGGAATTTATCTTGGTCCTCTGCGTGGACTGAGCATCAAGATTAGACTCGGAAAGGGGCTCATGTACAAGTGGAACTCACTGAGTTGGAGATAACCTCGTTTAGCTCTGACAGCAGCAATGTGGCTCCGCCACCTCGGGTCCTTTTCATCGAGCTCAAGAAGGTCATTCGAAGCAGCTTTCTCCCGGGGACGCGTGACTTTTACGATTGTCGGCTGTTTCGAGATTGTCACTTGAGGCTTTTCAGAGCGCTCTTCAGAGTCGATGACTTCGATCTCGTCGTCGTCGGAAGACAACTCGACGTCATCCACGTCGATTTCATCGCTGTCTGAATGAACTGCGACAGGCTGCTGAGACCGTGACGGTGCGCGGTTTGCGACTTTTCGAGTGCTGTTGTTGGAACCAGTACGCTTCGAAGCGGAGAAAGAAAGGGTAACTTGTTTGAGAGAAGGAGAGGAAACGGATTTTGAACTGGATTTCGGCATTGTGGTACAGTGGAAGTTGAGAAATGGTGGAAAGAAAGGTGTGACCGTGTTTCGCTGTGGCTTATTTGACTTTGTTTGCCATCAGCGTTCGCCCCTAATCTTCCATTCAAATCTCTTGCCACTGGGGTCCGTCAGTCGAAGCGAGCCTGCATATAGGAATATGAAGTGCGCACTAAGTGCAAGATAAATGGGTCTGAGCTTGCGGATAGGTGGGGCGCTTCGATTGACTCAATTTGAAATTTGACTGTCCCTCCCGATTTTAAAAAATCAGCAAAACATCGCGGTTCAATTAGTCCCTCCAAAGCCCTCCGACAAGGATCTTCGAGACTTCTTGCTTGTCCTTTATCGTGTTGTCATCCAACATGCATCCCAATAATTTTGCCTTTTCGCGCGACCTTTACCCTCGCGGCCAGCTACACTGAACGCCTCACTGCGTGACTCTTGTACTAGCGAGCAATCTAGCGAGGCACCTTCCTACACGGCGTCATTTGGAACTTATTCCAAGGATCTGTATCTGGCGGATCTTGTAGCGAGCATGGATTCCGTCGATTTGAACTTCTCAACAGTTGCCCAGGTCTCCCGCTTCCCTACGCTACGTCTTGTGGCCAAATGGTATCCTGGGTCGACAACGCGGACGGGGCTTATACCATGATGCACCTCGCAGGCGACTCCGCCGTAACCGTCGTCGGTCGTATTTTTGCGAGTCCCGGGAGCCTGGAAGTTATGGGATACTGCATGTCACTCGAGACACGACGCCAAAGATCTGGACCAAGGAGGACCGTGTTCGCCTGGTTCATGAGCTCCGTGCGTTGATGGCTTCGATTCGCGAGAAGGGCATCGTTCATGGCGACGTGAAGCCGCAGAATCTTCTTTTGTGTTCGGACGGGAGGCTACGGCTGTGCGACTTTGATGAATCGTCCCCCGAGGGCGATGGGTTCGAGTAGTTTGGGCACGAGCAAGGTTGGCGCGGGCAGAGGATATCTACTCCCTAGGTCTCACAGTAAGCTCTTCAGTGGCATTTTTAACCTACCTCAAAGAAACTTTAGATGTGGGAGATATACACGGCACGCATGCCGTTGAACTACGGCGAGGAAACTTCGGAGGACGCAAAATATTACTTGGAGCACCGATGTCTCGTCGGCTTCCTGCCCGATGTGCGCCTCGTCGACGACCCCGAAATCGTTTCCTTCATCGAAGCATGTCTGCCGGCTGCTCCAGAGTGTCCCGAGACCCTCTGGGACGATGTCGTGTAGTGCGTTGAACAGCGGTACACTTTTCATCTCTGCGAAAACATTCATCGTTGGTCGCGTCTCATGCATAGTGTTCAGTGCATGGAAAGAACAGACCGAGACGAACGTTCGTGCAAGAATCCGTTTCTTGCGCCCAGGGTCATTACCGCGCGCGGGGAACCGACCTGTCCTATGTGTATCAAAAAAGTGGTATATACTGGACTGGCGGGTTGAGTGGGGGCTGGCTCATTCGTTTAGACTCTAGTAGCTAGACGTATTCCTTTCGAAATTCTCGACACCCACTCTACGTACGCTGGCACCAGTGCCATGTGTAATATGATATGTTTTCCCTCTTTGAGCTCGTGAAGAATTTTGTGCTTCCGGTCCCTGTTGGATGGGCTTCATTCTCCGATTCGTCGACCTCTTAGAAAGATGCTTCCCAGGTTTGCAAACAATATATTGTAGAAACAAGTTTGAATAATAATAATAGTATGCAACCCGCAATTTAACGAATCATGCCAATATAAACCACTTTAAAAAATGTCAGCAGGACAGGTCGGCTCCCTGCGCATAGCGATAATCGTCATGGCGAGGAAGGAACTTTTGAAAGCCATCGTAGAGGGAACAGAGAACAACAGAAAGTAAACATGCAGTGTTTCGCTGATTCGATCTTTTCTGCGTCCCAATTTGGCATCCGATGGGTCCATGTGGGTCCATTCCGCAAGGCTTCGGGATGCTGGATTCCTTCAAACTTACAGCTGATTTCAAAAGTATGTACGGGTTTTACGGAAAGGTGATGCTCGATTCGGGCTACATACTTTTGAAATCAGCGGTGCGTTCAACCCCATTCATCCGTTGTGACGTGCCCAGGTGCGCCGCGTGCAAAGAACGTTCTGCCGCATACCCCGAAATTTGCGTGCGAGAGTAACATTCCACTAGGAAGTATCTGCAACTGGTGGGCTACCGAAGTGCAGGGCTTACAGGTTGAACATGCCGAACACGGCAGAAGGATGGTGATCGCAACAGCGACGAACGAAAATCAACTGGGAAAGTCAACCAGGATATAATTTTCGCTGCAAAATATAGGAGACGTCCTAAATTTTTTAAATGACTGACTCCAGACAGAACCAAGAGCGGGACGAGGAATACAGCCTGATTGCGAAAACGATAACTCAACATCCCGTGTCGGATCGCGAATAAGATGAGCACGCAAACTTCCAAGAGTCTACGGCCGAATTTGTGATGTGGGAGAGAGAGAACAGTCTCTGCCCCCGGATTAATGATCATAAGACGCTGGCACCCCGCTCGCTCTCGGTGGGTGTTCAACCTAGTCTCTTATAAACATACGCTACAACAAAATTTGAGCTCGCACCTCGCTATGTTCAACCACTCGGCGGAGGCCTTCAATCGTGCGCATGCCGCCATGAAACATACTGTTCACTGTGGACGGAGTCACAAAAGCGGAGTCCCGAGACCGTCATCAGCCTAGCCACAACATTTAAACGAGAGCGAAAGAGTGTATCAACCTTGATCGCCGTTAAAACGCGGATTTTGTGAATATGATTCCTTTCCGCCTTTCCGTGTGGTGATAGTGCGTCTATTAGACACAATGAAGTACTGGATTTAATACCAAGAGTGGTTGAAGAGTGGCTCCACGTTCCCAGCGTTCCGAGTTCGTGTGATCGACTGTTAGCATCAATTCCCAGTGATCTCATCGCAGTCGCCAAATTTAGAAAATAGTACGTCTTACGCCTTCCTTCTCCCACCACACCCACCACATTCTCGGTGCTCCCATATCATCATGTCTAGCCTCTTCCTCGTCACTCTTTTTGCGCTTTTTACTGCTCCCACTGCCTTTGCTGGCAGCTCATGCATTGCCTTTGACACCAACTGGAATCTCTTGGCCTTTGGCTTCAATGGAAAGGACTACAACGTTGGTACCTCCGATTCCTGGGCGTCAGGTATGACCTTACCGCACATATTCATTTGTGTCCTCAATCTTGGTAACCGGCAGGCAAACCTACCGACATTACTGCTTCCGGAAGACCGTGAGTTGCCGTTAACACTTAGTTCTGAGCTGGCATTGACCGTGGCCTCCAAGGCCGTTTGACGGCAAGACCACGAAATGCTATCTTGCGGAGGTGCGTTCTCTGGGTTATTTACTCCACCGACTCATTTGTGCTCCCGTAGTTCTTCAACGCCATATACGTCCTCGGCGCAGACTCGTCTAAACCAGCCGACATTTACATCTACAATGCTGGAGACAAAAGCTGGTCAACGCAGGCCGTCACAGCTGGCAGTTTCGATCCCACATCGTTCGAAGCCATCCTCGATCATGACACCAACTTTTTCTGTGCGTAACTCGATCGCTTGATGTTGCCCTCTTATATTCCTTCTTTAGATGCAATCTCCAAGGGCGAAGTGTTCTCTCTCGACATGGGTGAAGAGGCTGCCGCCAAATCTGATGCCGTCGCTTGGCAGGATGGCGGTGCAGCTGAGATCCCGACCACAAACTATGATCCCGTTATGGCGGTCGCGCAAAATCACATTTTCTTCTTCGGCGTCCCCAATGTCGCAGCAGGGAGCGCCCCCATTTTCGTAATTCACTGTATGTCTTGCCTACTCCACTCAATACATCCTCCTCTTACCCGCTCCACTTGCTCTCCCCTCTGTCTTCAGTTGCGTTCTGGCAGGCCGGTGCCCAGCAATTCGGAAATTTCCCCACCACCCACGGACAGGCTACCTCTTTCTTCTTGGACACTGGCGTATGTTGTCTTACGCCCAATACTCGGAATGGTGACTTATTCGGGTAATACAGGTCCAAGAAGAGATCGCGTTCATCCCTGACGATGGCTCTGCCACGTTCATCGTTAATGTCGAGGTAATTTTTGTCCTCCATTTATCGCCGGTGATTCACAAACTTGTCCAGACCAACACGACCCAAACCGTAGCTGGCCCGTCCACAGTAGACGCCGGTGCGACGTACTTCGCCTCTACCACCGCCCTGGTACAGCTTTCCTCGTCCGGCGCCCTCTCGTGGCTGCCGTACAGCGCTAGCGACAAGTCTGCCAACTCGGCCGCGAAATGGAGCCCAGTCACCAGTCTTAACTCCGTGACCGGCGCTTCATCTGGATCTTCATCCGGGTCATCCGGGTCATCTGGATCCTCTGCTTCCTCGGGTGGCTCCTCACCATCGAAGACCGCCACTGGTGGCGGCGCTGTGACTACAAAAGCGTCGGGTAGCTCAAGCGGCAGTGCTGCGGTGCATCACAATCAGGCTCTAGTGCCGCGGTGAGCCGTGAGGTTGCGTGGGGCTCCGGCACCGTTTTGGGGCTGGTGACTATCGCGCTGTCGTTGCTGTAGGGGTAAGCTCCCCTTTGGACTATGCATAGCGATAATGGACGTTGGATTCTGTGCATGGACCTTATTCACCCTGATATCGATACCTATCGTACTCCGATCCCACCTGATCATTCCGATAATAAATTTCTCATTCACGTTTTTTTTTGGAGAGTAGGCCACGAAAGAAATACCTCTCATCTACTCCCGGTCTTCCTTATTGCGATGATCCTCCCAGTTCTCCTTCACCAAATCTGCTCCTCTTTCCGCAACCGCATATACCGCGGCCTGAATGTGAGCGCTGGGTAAAATGGGCTGCCGTTGCGTGGGTTTGTATCTTGCGCCGAGCGAGATGAAAGGCTGCTCACCAAAACTGACGCGTCAATTACGCGCAATCGCGCGACACCTTTCACAAGCAGGTCTGGATCGACCACCCCGTACCCCGCGTCCCGCGCAGTCATCGCCGCGCTGCCCACGAGGTGGGACGATGGCAGCGTGGTGTTCCGGATATACTCGTCCAGCGCCTCGGTCGTCATGTTCCCTAAATCGAACGTAGGCGCGATGACGTAGTTCTGCCATACGGGGGCGCTGAAAAATCGCAGGAAACGTTTGACGGTCTCTCGCATGGCGATGATGTCGAAGTCGCTGGTCAGCAGGCCGAGATCTATGAGCGGTGGGTCGAAAGGGTTGCTGCTGTTGATTGAGACGAAACCGCCTGACCGTCATGATCAGATATATGAAGAATACTAAAATATAACAAGGAGCAGATGCTCACGGCTGGTAGGGGTAACGACAACCAGCCCAGCACCGACATAGTGGCCTGTCGGGACAGTCTCTCCAAGCACACCGACCTGATGCCGGTCAGTTTGCTCGTTCAGTGCTGAAATCTGTACTTACACTGAAGGCCAGCTCGAGGTGAGGTGTATCTGGCCCCGCTGCGGGATCAGTGCGGTTAGCGAAGGCGGGCGAGTCTGCGTCCAGGCGCATCCATGCAATGTGGGTGCTCCCAAGTTCCACGAATGGGCCCGTGTGCGTCTCGTTCCATTGCTCATAAGCCTCCTCGAACCGCGTCGCATTTTGGGTTATCGACTCCAAGGTTTGCGTCGAGTTGACGGTCAAGCTGGCAAAAATAATTGGATGATCAGAGACGTTCGCTCCTACGCTCGGAAGATCCAGAACAACAGGGATTCCTAGCGCGTTCAAAGTGTGTTGGTCGCCAATCCCCGAATGCATCAAAATGTTCGGAGTGCCGACCGTTCCTGCGGAAAGGATAATCTCCTTTGATGCTTTTACTGTGAATCGAGATCCCTCTGGTCGATGTTAATATGTTTGCATGAATTAGACCAAGTATTTGGTTTTACCTTGCAAGAATTCCACCCCACCGAAAGTTATGTCTCGGCCAGTGTGGCTGGCATTCACGAGGCTGGATACTTGTGCTTGCAGCAAAACGTGTAAATTTCTCCGTTGGATGAATCTTGGGCCCAGATATGAGGTCGCTGACGTGCTCCGCTTTCCGTGTCCGATGGTCGACTGCAACCAGCCTAGCAGTCAAGTGGGTGGGCTGCGTTTGATATTGACGAGGATTACACGAACCAACGCCCAACGGACTTCCAGAGTTCATGTCTAAATTAAACGGAAACTCGTCGGGAAGTTCTTTCGTCGTCTCAAGAATATGGTGCTGGAAAATGGGCCAAGGATATCCGTTGAGGCTAACGGAGTTAATCCCGTCGGTACTGTGTACAGAGGGATCGTATTGGCCAGTTGTGTTGTGGAGATCCGCGGGCGACGTCCATTTCTCGTTCTAGGGATGATATAGTTTTCTTGATGCGGATAGATATTTTACGAGTACCTTGAAAAAATATGGGATCATTCGGTCCCAAGACCAGCCTTCGTCGCCAGTCAAGTTGGCATATCTATCGAAATCCGACGCTGATCCTCGTGTGTAAAACATGCCATCTGGTAAATTTTGAGCCCGATGATTTCAGAGAGCAGGGATATACCCTACTATGGGCACTGCAGCCACCTAAAATACGGGCTCTCGCATAATCGATAATGCGACCGTTTAAACCTACTTGCGGAGTAGTTGTATCGTCTATTTTCCCCGGGTAAGCTGACAGCTGGATCGCATAGAAGAAATTGGAAGAGTACATACTCCATTCATAAATGTTGGCACCGAGTAATTTGAACGCGAAAAATGGTATGATTGAATCGAGTACGCCCTCATTTCTACAAATATGTCAGTAATTTGCTGAGAATTGAGCAGATGAAAATGCTGACGAGACACCGGCTTCCAGTACCAAGACAGAAAAATCAGGGTTTTCAGTCAGACGGTTTGCAACCACATTTCCAGCGGTCCCGCCTCTAGATGAAGCCTGCGTCAGCTTGACGGTGGAAAGAAAAAAGGGGAAAATACCCGACAATCACGAAATCGTACTCTAGGCCTGGGAGGTCCCTTACCCTCTCATACACTCTGCACAGACCTGTACCAAAGAAGGCAAAAGTAAGCGATAGCAGAGTTGGGGTACGCATCGGTGAATGAGACAACGCTCAAACTGGAGCTGCCCTCTATATATATCGCATTGCAGACGTTACGGGAGCCAGCGTCACCGATTTGCAAGTGCCATAACACTGCGACAATTTGTTGCCAAGCGGCTTTGCAAAGGAGACCTCGGAAAGGAATGGTATTGGGGGCTCCGGTCAGCGGATGCGAGCTTAAAGGAACAGAGCTAATGTTGAGAGCTCGCAGAAGTAACCGTCTACAAGCGCCGAGCCCATAACCGGAATCAAACAGGAAGATGCCAGCTCCAAAAGGAAACGCCAGCTGTTTAATGAAGATATTCGAAACACGATCCAGAAAAGTGTCCAGAACTGAGTATCGGGACTCGATACCATGCCATTAGGGGTTTTTTATCCAAGAATATTGCGTAGGGTTTCTTAGCAGGAAGAGCCATTGAGATGTCCAGCGGAATGCAAAACCCCAAAGAATGTAGCCATAGAAAACTGCGAATCAAATAAGTCAAGTTGGGGGAAGATGTTCTGGCGGTTCAATCGGAACAATAGGAAGGACCCAGCCGCACGGCCGGAGTTCAACGGATGAGCGAGGTAAAATAAGGCTCCAAAAGAGTAACCGGTCCTCATCCACTGGTGATTTGGGGCCCGGAGAGCGACCACTGCCTGAGAACGGGGATTTCGAAGATCATTTCGGCGTTTTGAATCCCACAACGGGTTTCTATACAAGGAAAACAGGCCCTGGGCGTGCGATTTACTGTTTCTCGAAGTTGCCGTCGAGACCCAGAGGCACTTTCAAAGGAACGTCAACTTGGAGCGTGAAAGGAATGAAAATGATGACGGGAAGCCCCTGTTGCAAACACACCGTGACTATGCCGCGGCAGTGGCGGTGCCCCTCGCTTCCGCACATCGAAAGCGACGCCGAACTCAATCATGGCGACCGACGAACTGGCCGAAATCGACGGCCACAAACCCAAGGTTCTCCTTGCTGACGGACAGGGTCGTGAGGTTAAATCGACGAGCAGGTAGAATCGGTTCTTGAACCAAATACGTTGGCCTTGACTTTCTCATAGCACAGGCGCTATGTATAAAATCAAACGCACCCAGGACTCCTATTACTGCCACTGCCCTGTAGGAGCATCCCATGTTGTAATTTACACCCGACTAACACACCTCACAGGCATGGCGCAATCAGGCGTGTATTATATGTGTTCATTGCTGGTCGAATCATCTCATGTTTATTCAGAAAGGTGTCCCTGTAAATGCGCGGACATGCAAGCATCTGCGTGACGTTCTCGGGGACGAATACGAAACTGCGCGGCTCGAGCTGAAAAATCCCAATGGTGCTCCAGCGGGGAAAGGTGCTTCCAAGGTCCCCTCAACATCAAAACCAGCGTCGAGAGGAAAACGTAAGAGGGACGATGACGATGACGAGGACGAGGACGACGAGGAGGATGAGGAGGACGATGCACCATCACCGAAAAAGGGACGAAAGGTTGTGTCCAAATCCAAAAAGCCCGACAGTGATTTTGATGAGGAGGACGAGTCGGAGGAGGAGCCCCCCCAAAAGAAAGCCAGGAACAAGAGTAAGGGCAAAAAGAAGGCAGACAGTGATTCCGGCGAAGACAGTGAAGAGAAACCGCGTAAGAAAACCCCTCGCAAAGCAGCCGCCTCAAAGCCCAAGAGTAAAGGAAAGAAAAAAGCAGATTCCGATTCGGGCGAGGAAAGTGACGCCGAACCGCGCGCGAAGAAGTCTGCCACCAAGGGCAAGGGCAAGAAGAAGGCGCGCAGTGATTCAGACGACGACAGTGACGAACGCCCCGCGAAAAAAATGAAGCCAGCCTCGAAGGGCAAAGGGAAGAAGAAAGCGGACAGTGATGATGACGAAGACGAACGCCCCGCGAAAAAGAGTAAACCCGCCTCGAAGGCGAAGGGCAGGAAGAAACCGGACAGTGATGACGAGGACGAGGACGATGAACGCCCCGCGAAAAAGAGTAAACCGGTCTCGAAGAGCAAAGGGAAGAAGAAAGCGGACAGCGATGATGACGACGAACGCCCCGCGAAAAAGAGTAAACCGGCCTCGAAGGCGAAGGGCAAGAAGAAACCGGACAGTGATGACGAGGACGAGGACGATGAACGCCCCGCGAAAAAAATGAAGCCGACCTCGAAGGGGAAAGGGACGAAGGTGGAAAGCGATTCTGAAGGGGAGGACGAGGACGAGGATGTAAAGCCACCTAAGAAGTCCCCCACCAGCGACGTGAAGGGAACATCCAAATCCTCCGACCCACTTGCGGAAATTGATGGCCATAAGCCCAAGGTTCTCCTCGACGACGGAGAGGACCGAGAGATCCAGTCGATGTCCAGCAACTCGACGTACAAGGTCAAGCGCACTTGGGATCACTACTACTGCCAATGCCCTGTATGAGCCCTTCATTTTCAATTCGCCCTGATCTGACACATTTCTTAGGCATGGCGCAATCAGGCATGTGTTCTGTATATACTGGTCAAGGAATCTATATCTAATCTGTTGCTGACACAGGCCGGCTCCCCAGTGGACGCACGGACTTGCAAGCACCTCCGCGACCTTCTGGGAGACGCGTACGAAGCTGCCCGGATCAAGTGGAAGAATCCTAATGGGCCGCCGCTCAAGCCAGCGTCGAAGAAAGGCAAGGCAAAATCCAAGCCGGCCTCGAAGGGCAAGCGTAAGAGGGACGATGATGATGATGACGACGACGAGGACGACAAGAAGCCCAAGTCGAAGTCAAAGCGTGCCAAAGTCGACGAAGACGACGACGACGACGATGAAGACGACAGCGGGGGCAAGAAAGTTCCCGCTCTCCTCCTCGCCAATAAGTGGGACATCGAGACAGGCCCTGACCCGACCGGATGGTGGATTTCTGAAAAATTGGACGGCGTACGGTGAATATTTTCCCTTGGCCTCATCGGCTGGCGACTGATCGAAAACAGCACCTTTTACGACGGCGAGGGCATGGTGAGCCGCCTGGGAAATCCGTTCACGCCGCCCCAATGGTTCCTCGACAGTACGTGTTCTCAGTCCCGTCGTCTCGTTTGGACCTCAATTCCTCCCTCTTTTTCCCTCCCAGAGCTTCCCACGGACGTGACTCTTGACGGCGAGCTCTTCGGCGGGCGTGGAAAGTTCCAAGACACTGTTTCCATCGTGAAGACCATGAATTCCCCTCATTGGAAAGGGATCACATTTCAGGTAAGCGATTCCTCCTTTCCATCTTCCACCTGTTCTTACGTCTGCCTCCGTTAGATCTTCGACGTGCCCTCGGAGAATACCGTCTTCGAGGACAGAGTTGCCTTCCTGCAGAAACTCTTTGGCCCCGGCGGGAAATACGAATGCCCCGAGGTTGTCCTCGTTGAGCATGAGAAGGCGAAGAGCCGCAAGCATGTCCTTGAAAAGCTCAAGGAGATCGAGGAGCTAGGCGGGGAAGGCCTGATGTTGCGGCGTGCCGGATCGTAAGTATATCTGTTGCGCATATTTCTTGATTGACCGGTCCGTAGGAAATACGAAGGAAAGCGTTCTGGAACACTGCTGAAGATCAAGGTGCGTGTCCATTGTCGAAGCTTTTGAGCAAGTGGCTGATGCAGCCAATTAGACGTTCTACGACGGCGAAGCCGAAGTAACGGGGTATACGGATGGGAAGGGAAAGCACGTCGGCTTGACCGGCGCGTTGAAGTGCAAAATGGAGTCTGGCAAGGTGCGCTTTGTCTAGGTTCTGTCTTATTTCGGATATTCATCGTCGTCTTGCAGACTTTCAACGTCGGAACGGGGCTCTCTGACAAGCAGCGCAAGAACCCGCCGAAGATCGGCTCCATAATCACTTACCGCTTCCAGGAGCTGACGCGCGACGGCGTCCCTCGGTACGGCCCTTGCCTATTCGTACTTCCTTACACCCTGACCTGTTCTGCGGCTAGCTTCCCATCTTATATTGGCGAGGCCATAGATAAGAAGAGGGCGAAGGACGCAAAGCTTCCAGCGCATCGCAAGACCGGTGCGAAGAAAGACGATTAAATCGTATGTTGATAAACTGTGTAAAGGTTTGCTGTGTTTTTTGTAAGTATTTATCTCGAGCCATTTGGCTCCTACTGTATTTCTCTTAGGGGAATTCCCCTTTATAACCTCTGATTCGTTTCTCGTGTCTACCTCGAGCCAATTGCTTGTACTGTATCTTTGTAGGGAATTCCCTTCATAATAAAGGCCATTTGGTTTATTTTCTTTTGGTGCGACATACGGCAGCGCGTACTGGCCAAATACTGTACGCGATATTTACGACTGTTCGTGTCGGCCCTTGAGCGGAAGACGCGATCATGCTAACTCCAAAAACGCGTCGCGCCACATATATAGCTGCAAATTTATTGCTATCGTAAAATCCATACGATCTGTTCAATTTCAACTTCTTGTTCTGCTTTCACTGCCGCCGCCATCTCCCCAAGCGTCTCGAAACGCTTTCGCCATTTCGGAGCCTCACCAAGAGTTTCGAGACCCATGGACGCACCCTGCCGATCGATCCACACGCTGCTCACGCCGAGCTTGCTGGATGGCTCGACATCGTGGTACAGACTCTGCGCAACCACCAGCACTTGGTCCTTCCCAACCCCGAACTCTTTCTGAATTATTTCGAGAGCAGAAAGCATTCCTCGGGGATCAGGTTTGTACGCGCCGGTATCTTGTGCGGTTAGGATGAGCGAGAAGGGCGAACGGGAGTTGGGAGTGGTCTGGGGCATCCAGTGCGGATGGGGGTTCGGCACGGGGATGGCATAGACAGGGAGGTTGGTATCCTGGGAAGCTTTGCGTGGGTGTGCGCAAACGACGCATGGTCCACATTGGAGAGGATAACGAGTTTGTAGTGCTTTTCGAGGACGCGAAGCGCGTCGCAGGTATCTGGGAAAATCGGCCAGTCTTTTATCGATGCGCCGAATTCTCTGTGTTTATCTGAAAAATCCGCCGACGATGTCGGGGCATCATTGTCGCGTAATCCCTCCGCCAGAACCTCGTGCGCCTTTGCAAGCAAATCGCGATACAGCATGCTAGGATCCTTTTGCTGCAGGTTTTTCTCGACTTCCGTAAAGGCTAGGAGGGCCTCCTTGCGGGTCCATGTCGCAGAAGAGGGAAAACGCGTAAGGAGGGGTTGAAGGGCCGTGTATATTCCGGTTTCCCAATCCTAAGTAAACGTTTGGAGGAATGCGGCGAAGAAAGAAAAGAAAGAATTTACAGCAAGAGTACCGTAGCAGTCGAATACTATTACTTTGAAGTCAGTAAGGGCAGTTTCGCTCATGGTAAAGAACAAGTGACGACAAGAATGACATAGGCATCCGAAGGGCACACGGTTGGCACACGGGAATCCAAACTAATAGGCGAGCACAGCCATCCTGATGCAGAAAGTTTCAAGAAATTTACATCCGTCTTTTGCGCTTTAAAGCTACCTCCAAGACTCCCAGCTCATCGTTCAATGTCTAACGTTAAACGTCCAAGATTATAACAAGGACGCAGCTTATCCGTTGAATTTTTTTTTACATGCATTCTGCACTTTGCGGTGGGTTCTGCACTGGCGAGCACTCCTGAGCGTATACGCTACCTAGAAGTGGACGGATTTAACAATTCATTAGAATCCACGAGCTCTGATATTAGGTTTTCCAAATGTTCTGCAAGTTTTATATGATAGATGTCGCAAACTTGAGACTGTTCCTTCCTAGCCGTAGTTCCTGCATCTGCGAGCGCAGCCTGTCGTCTGGCATCTTCGACCACTGCGACTCTGTCCGCTTCTTTGGCCGGTTTTGCATATACCACTCCCACGAGTGTCGGATAACCTCACCATCCGCATCGTATGGCGACGGGATTTCAGAGTACTGCGGCCGCGCCGTCGGGTGGCGGACATACACCGCTGAGCAGGTCTTGAAAGAGACCTCCAGATACGCGGGGATGAATATCCATGGAGAGGCCCAGAAGGGTAGATTGAATGGGGTCAAATTCGGCGGTGCGCCGGGGCGGGCGGTGATGTTGTCGGACTCCTCCTCCGTTTTCTGTGGCTGCAGGAACTGGATAGCAGATGGCTTGACGGAGAACATATCCCCCGGCGCCAGTCGCGTGTTGGCATTATAATGCTAAACCGAGTCGTTGTCAATCATCATACCTTGACGCGAGCTATGGGTACTCACCCGCTTTCCATTCAGCAGAACATTCCCATGGACGACGATGCGCCGTGCCTCGTAGATGCTGTGTGCAAAACACGCGCGGAAGACGAGCACGTCAAGCCGCCGCTCGACCTCCGCAAACATCAAGCTCCCTATCGGCGCAAGACCCTTGCTCTCCTCCTCCTCCTCCGCCTCCTTCTCCTTTTCCTTCTCCTTCCGCTTCGCAAACTCCTGCAACAGGTCCTTGTCGTCCCCAAAGACCTTCCGCCGCGGCCGCACGTCCGGCAAATAATCCGGCAGGTACCACTTCTTGAAAATCTTCTCGTTTATGAGGTCCCCGTGGTACGCGCGCACGGCGGTTTTGGAGCGCCACCGTTGCTGGAAGAGCGTAGAATGGGTCTTCCTAAAGTCAAGGTCAATCGCCCTCGCATTGTTTCGTTGTAGCAGGTTAAATAAGTTTTTTGGATGCCAACTCTATGAACGCGTGAGCAACGAGCTCGAAGTGAGAGCCGACGGATTACCCACCATGCGGGGCAGTGCCCTGCGGACGCTAAAGACCTTTGGGTCGCGCATCTTGGGCTAGGACGCGTCGGGTGAAATTCGCAAAAGAAAATAATGATTTGTATTGATGTGTTGGGATCAAATCCCGAAGACATGGTTAGAAAAATAGACGTAAACCCAACATGAATCTTCAGAAAAATGCATATCTAGGTTACAAACGATGTGTGAATGAGGTCTACACGAGTTCTAGCTCGATAATGAGGGTCAGATAATATGCATTCAATACATACAGTGAGAGATCCAGCGCGTCCGGCCGCGAATATTGTAGCAATAAAACAATGCTTTTCAAAAAGCAGTACCCAAGAAGATCCCAAAAAGAAAAATCAGAAACCAAAGACCCTGGAACGGGAAATCAGTACATGGCAGAAATATAGCGAGGGAAAGACGACATACTCTTCATGCACCTCCACCCCACCGACCTGGTCGCGACGAAGCGGCTCAATTTGGGAGATCGCTTCTGCTACACCATCTGCAAGGCTCGTAGGGCCGCAAACAGCGACCAGCATGCCCGTGATGCGCTCCTCATCCTTGTTCCCCGCACCAAGCTTGACGGTGCGGCTGATGCTGTTCTCCAGCATGTTGGTGAAGCGCGGGCGGCCGGGTGAGAGCGATAGGTTCGTCGTCGGGAACGCCGAGTCCGCAAAGGGGAACTTGCCAATCGGCGCGCGCGTGTAGAACACGGAGATGCGCACGCGGGTGAACACCGACTGCTCAATCATGTTGTTGAAGAGCGGGTACAGCGGCAGGAGCATCGCAGGGTCCTGCACGGTCCAGATGAGCTCGATGATCTTGACGCGCGACTGGCCGCGCAGGTCCTTGTCGATCAGTTCCTGGATTGCCGCCATCGCGAAGGAGATCCCGGAACCGCCGACGATGAACACGGCCGCGGAGTAGCTGTGGAACATCGCGTGCCCCGGACCGCCGTACGGGCCTTCGAGGACGATGTTTACGTTGCGGCCAACGCCGGCGTCCATGTATCCGCCACTCTTGGCAAAGTCGTAGAGCTTCGTCGTCCAATCGCCACTCTTCTTCACCATGAGGACGAGCCCCTCTGTGCTGCCGCTGACGCTGGCGATGGTGAAAGGATGGCTTTCGGCCCAGCCTGTGACGCCGAGGGCACTGCTAAGAACGCGGAGGCGAACGTGCTGACCGGCACGCCACCCAGCGTTGAGCTGGGGCACCTCAATGCGTGTAACGCCCATGTCCGGCAGAGGCCGGACAATGGCATTGTACATGCGTGTCTTGACGAGGCGCAAGAGGTGGTCCAAGCAGTAGAAGCCAAGGGCCACGTAAATGTACGGATGCAGCTGGCAGAGAGGGTCAATAAGATACATAAAAAAGGTAAAGGAGTAGCTCACTTGAGGCTTGTGGAACCACAACGCAGGGAATACCACGGCGAAACCGATGATATGAGTGGAGACGAAGAGGCGGTAGAACCTGGACCGGAAGTACGCCGTGGAAAAGATGAAGATGAAATTGACGGCGACGAGGGCGAGGAATCCGTGCATGGTTGAAGAAACTTTGAGTTTGGCTTGAAAGATCCCTTGTTGGGACCATTCGGATATATAGGCCAGCCCGTGGGCGTTGCAGCATACGATGATGATCCTAGCCGCGAAACGGTGAAAAAAGTTGAGCTGGTGCGATCGTCAGTCCACAGAAGCAGATAAAAGACAGGGAATTATTTACACTTTCATATCCAGCCCCAAGCATCATGCCTAGCACGTTGTTTTTGGAGGCGAATAAAATGAGGAGAGGCAGCTGAGAAATAGCGATCCATGCTGTGCGGTCGAAATCCACGAAGGGACCCGCCGTGGCAACCGAAAGAGGGTAGATGAGGACGGACATGTAAATGAGGAGAATACAGAGTTGAGCAAAAGTGTAACCGGGAGAAATCCTGGTGCTCAGCGGAGCAGCCAAGGGACGTAACAGGGACATGCATGTAGCAACGTGAGGGGGGTAGGAGACGCGGATGGGAGCGCCCTTGGAGTTGACACGTCTCGCATGCTTGACGTGCGAGAAGGTCGTATGGGAGAGCTCCGAGTCCAATTCCTTGGGAGTAAGATAGGCGCCGCGCGAGGACATGACCACCTTTGGGGTTGGAGTGGGCCGAGCAACATGGCGGAGAAGATGGCCTTGGGCCCACTCGGAGAAGCGCCAGAAGCGTGCAAAAGCGCGGGGAAGCCTGGAGAGCAAAAAAGTGGCTGCGATGGCGAGGATGAAGATGTTAACATGATAGACGAAGGCAGGCACGTCGGTGCCGGGGGGATATTTTGCTACGGTGACCGTGCTACTCGCAGGCGTCGGAACCACAGAGATGATTGGGGAGGACATCTAAGGGAGAAGTAAGGACAGACGGGGTGGGGGAGCTGGCTGGGGAAACAAAAGAGTGAGTAGCCAGAAGGGAGAAGGCGAGAGGAGGGCGGCCTCCTCGTGGAGTTAGTTGAACCGTGCACCGACCCCGATTTGGCCAGGTTGGTCCAAAATTTCCTTATCCGGTAATGCTTTCATTGGGGCAAGTGACTTGCAGCAATGTCGCCTTGTACTCTAACCGGCTCAGCTTAGTCTCAGCTTTTATTCCGAGTTGCTGCTTTTCTCTTCCTAACGATTGGGTTGGAAAAAAGTCAGTAAATGACGAACAAGACGGTCGCAAACTCCGGCTCATCTGCTAGTTCCGACACATTTGGGCCTTGGTATCTCCACGCGCCGCCCACGATTTTTTCTGCATGGCAGTCTGCTGGCAGCTGCAGCAGCTGGTAACCTAGCGAACCCGAACCTGAGCAATATGAACTGTCTCATTCTAGAAGCCCAGGCCTGATGCGACAGATTGCAGCCACGTCCTTCAAAGCGCGCTATCTATAGCTACTCGCCGAACGCCCGGGAATGTGCGCTGGGTTTTGCACCGCGGGGAAACGGAAGAAAGATTCTTGAGAGGCCGAGTTTCCACTGGGACAGCCTAGGCCACAACACGTAAGTACACCGATCGATCACCACTACGGCAAAGGCTAAAAAAGGTGATTTTAGAGATCAGTGGCAGAGACGCATCACGGCTCAACACGGATGGCATCAAGCAGTCCGAACTTGAGTTGACAATGACTTCTGCAGTACTTACTTTGACTTCCACCATGGCCAATGCTGTCCCGCAAGAACTTTTCGAGCTCATCATCGACCACTTTGTGTATAGGTCGATTGAAAATCGCAAAACACTCCTTTCGTGTTCCTTGGTATGCCGCAGTTGGGTCCCGCGCAGCAGACACCACGTCTTCAAGAAATGCCGTCTCCATCCCGGAAATGTCCTTACATTCGGCCAGCTTCTGAGCTCTCCAGCTTGCACCTTTCTTCCTCATGTTCACTGGATATTTGCTTCGAGAAACTACAAAAAGAGAGCCGACAGAAACTTCGACAGCATCACAGACGGTCTTCGCCGTCTGACCAGCCTAGAGATTCTCGAGCTCTCTGGCGTCATTCACACAGGGACCAACTTTGAACGCGGCTTTCTTTCTGCCTTTAAAGGCATTCCCGAGTTGCGACTCGTGGGCCACTTGTCCAGCACCCCAGAACGGATCATCGACCTGATTTGTTTGTTTCCCTCACTACAACGTCTCGTGGTTTCCATCCAGACGTTCGTCTTAACACTCTCGTCGTCTGTGTATCCCCTGCCGCCGCCGGGTCTCCACCATGTTGCAGTCGCGCGAAACGGCGTAAAGCCCATCTCAGCGTGGCTGCTCGCTTCAAAGCACATGAACAAGCTCGAGAGTTTCTCCGCGACGTCCATTGACCCTGAATGGTACTGGGAACACCCCTCGTCCGACCTGCCTCCACCGCTTTCGATGGTCCGCAGGGCACTCCAGCAGGCGGGCACTTCTCTACAGCACCTGGAGTTAAACCTCAACGCAAACAGTATGCACCATTCATTCTCGCATCTTCACAGCATGCCTAATGGGTCAACAGCTGAGCCTCGGGACCCATACTACGACTTATCCATACACACGAGTCTTATAAGCCTCAAAATTATATGCCATCTTCAAGACAGCCCCAAATACCTGAGCGCTGTCGTGACCAGTCTCTCCTCCCCTTCGTTGGAAACGGTTTCATTGCGGTTTTTCGGAAGTAGGGAATATTTATGTGATTCCGGCGTGGACTGGGGGTCTATTGATTCGTTCTTGTGCCAGGCTAGGTTTCCGTGCCTCCGCGTGGTGCATGTCCTTGAAGGAGATTCTGCTCTTCTCCCTTTCCTTCCGCAATCGAGTGTTCTTGAAGGAGATTCTGCCCTTCTCCCCTTCCTTCAGCAATCGGGTGTTCTTAGGGTAGATGCTCTTAGTTTCTGACCAGTCTACTAGTGCCTCGGCTTTTGTAATTTGATAGTTCGATGTATTTGGCAAAAATCCCGCGCGCTACCTCGACAATCGAGGTTAAAGCCAGTCCGAATTTTCAAGGATAATTGATTTTGCGTTCGGAAACCAGTCAAAATGGAGGGTTTAGATTTTGAATTTTCGAACAATCAAGTTACGGCCTAAATGTAAGGGAATCAAGTTTTTCAGCAAAGTTTTTGGCGGGAGCTTCCGGAAAGGCGGAGACCGTCGGATGTTTTTTATAGCACGTACTTCTATATCTGGCGATGGCGCGCGAACTCCGATAAGGCGGTGCAGCATTTTCTGTGATTGAACCGTGAAGCCCGTGAAGAACGGCAAGTTCGTTGGCCGACCGAGGTCTTATTTACCTCGTATCTTCGAGTTAATTCTCGTTTCACCCTTGACTTGCGATGCAATTTTCCCGTGGTCAAGGTCTGTCGATTTTGGCGTCTCAATTTAGATGTTCTGGACTCACTCTCGCCAAGCGGTTCTGAGGGTCGCCTCGCAGTCTAGGTCTTTGGTCCTTTCGTCACGCGTCAGGCCTTTTCCTAGCCAGCGGCCGATTCAGCGTTTCTTGTCTACGGCGGAGCCTGCTGCAGCTGTAAATCTCAATTGTTCACTGTGGAGCTGAAAAGCGTCTGATTTTTGTGGCCTATCTCCAGACACCACCCCCGCCTCCCAAGTCGTCTAAATTCAAGGCTGTGGTCAAGGTTGCGAACCGCACATTCTGGCTGTCGCTGCTGGCAGGAATTGGGTCTTTCTACTACGTCACCAAGGTATGCCGATTTACATGCTCTTTTGTTCGACGATAAACCTGGTATTGTAGAAAGACCGCACTCCAGGTGTTCAGCTACCACACGACCCCGAAAAGAAGACTATCGTCGTCTTGGGTAGCGGATGGGGGGCGACAAGTTTCTTGAATACTCTGGATACCAATGACTATAATGTGGTACGCCTGGTTTTCCCATTCTTGAGTTTTATCCATTCAGTCCACTGTTAGGTCGTGGTCAGCCCAAAGAATTACTTCCTCTTCACACCATTACTGCCCAGTGTCGCCGTCGGCACGCTCAGCCCGCGATCCATTATTCAATCCACCCGATATGTCACCCGCACAAGTCGCGCGCGGTAGAGGTTATCGAGGCCGAAGCGCAACGCGTCGATGTAAATCCACGCATTTGCTACATATTATGGTCTCTAACCTCACCCATAGGTCGCAAACAAGACGGTCTCCTTCGTCGGTGCGTATGACGTCACATACACGAGTTCGCAAACTCATATAATTGTCAGACAACTCTGATATTCAGGGATCCGTCTCGGCCACAACCATCCCGTACGACTACCTCGTGTACGCCGTCGGCGCCGAAGTACAAACGTTCGGGATTCCTGGGGTAACAGAGAATGCCTGCTTCATGAAAGAACTGCATGATGCTGAGAGAGTATGTGTCCATTTCCGCTCAAACGTTCTGCCGTCTGATGCCTCGCCTGCAGTTCCAACGGCGTTTCCTCGATTGTCAGTGGCTTGTGCAACTGATCATTGCGGATTCTTATTATCCTTCTAGGTCTGGAGTCGGCGGCTTTCCATGGGCAGTCCGAGTCTGAAATCGAGCGGTTACTTCACATAGTAAGTATCGATTCGTACGTTTCTGCGGTATCTCTAAGTCTATGCAGGTCGTTGTCGGCGGAGGCCCCACTGGCGTCGAGTTGAGGTGAGTTCTATTCTCGTCTCTCCCGTTTTATCTTGACCTCGGCCGAAGCGGGGAACTTCACGACTTCCTCGAGGTATTTAATCCACTCCCTTGACTGTCTCGATACTGATTTTACTTGTTAGGAAGACCTGAAGTCATGGTACCCAGAACTCGCGGACAAGATCAAGATCACCCTCGTCGAAGCCCTCCCGTCCGTGCTCCCCATGTTCAGCAAGCGCCTGATCGAGTACACCATGTCGACGTTCAAGGAGAGCAAGATTGATATTCTAACGCAAACTATGGTGAAGGAGGTATGACGAACACGTATTAAGTTGATTCTGTCCGCTAATCCGATAACAGGTCAAGGATAAGAGCGTAACTTTGGCCATGCCGGACAAGAGCATCGTCGAAATGCCTTGTGGAATGGTCGTGTGGGCAGCCGTACGTCCCCACTAACCCTAACCCTATGTGTCCATTAACGCTAACCTTTGTATAGGGTAACAAAGGCGTACAATCACCCAGGACCTGATGGCCCAGCTACCCACTACGCAGACCAACAAGCGGGGAATTACTATAGATGGTATCTCGACTCGTCTATTTCAATTGACAGATGTTAATTCTTTGCCTGCCTAGAACACATGGAACTGAAAGGCTCGAATGGCACTATTTTCGCCATCGGCGATTGCACGGCGTCGTCTCACGCGCCAACGGCGCAAGTTGCTTCGCAACAGGGAGGCTACCTCGCGCGCGCGTTCGCTCAGAGAGTCAAGCGAGACAACCTCGAGGCTCAACTAGGGGATCTCGAGCGTTCTGCGGCGATGTCATTGCACGATGATGATCGCAAGAAGGTTTTGGCGAAGCCGAGGGCGTCAAGCGCTCGCTCGCCAAGTTCAAGATCAGGCCATTCAGCTACTCGCACCAGGGAACTCTTGCGTGCGTTATAACAAGTCACCGAGTGACGTGCTCTATGGATTGACCCCTTGTTTCTCCCAGATACATCGGCTCGGATAAGGCTATCGCAGATCTGCCATTTTTGAATGGGAGCGTACGTCTTTCTGCCTTCCAATCTAATGATGCGCAGCGCTTTATTGATCTTTCTGCAGTTTGCCAGTGGCGGATTCCTCACGTTCTACTTCTGGCGCAGCGCGTATCTTAGCACGCTGTTCTCGCTGCGGAATCGCACTCTTGTCGCGACTGACTGGGTTCGGACCAAGATTTTCGGACGGTTCGTTCCATATGTTCCCTTGTCAGGCTGCTATCTGACGCTTGTGCAGTGATGTAAGTCGGGAGTGAAGATAATACTGATGATATGCAAATGGACAACTCCATAATGCGACTGGAAATAGACAATATTGTACTGTCCCTTACTATTAATAACATAGATTTCGCTCGCTTTGATCTTCACACCTTGGATTACCGAATTCAGCACTTAAGGTATCTGAATAAAATTGGTCTGAAATTAGAACTGATTCAAATCCTTCCAGTCCAACATATAAACCAGTTGGAAGCTGCACTGGAGTCGTGCGAGAGACCCGGAGCAAGGAAATTCAAATACTGTCGACGGCAGACTAACGGAGGATGTTGCGCGGTTGTTCGGGGTGGGTGTCGGTGACAGGAACCCTCAGGAACCTCGCCGCTTCGTTCATCGTCGCGTCCGGAAGCTTAGATACGTCAAGATCGCGTCGCGTCTGGATGGGTCAAAACCGATGGCGAAGGGGACATCTCTTGAATAGGATAGGTCATTGTCCCTATGAACAACGTAATTCACTTTCTCACAGCTCATCGCTCGGAGGAAGGCGGGGCCAGATGCACGGACTGAGCAACTATAGTCAGCCACATCACTTCTCTTTCTGTTCACGACAAGTCCGCGCACCTTGTATCCTCTGGATCCCTGCGAGGTATGCGGTGGAGGCCGGGAGGGAAGAGATCACATCCCCATCTCTTCCATTCGATAGGCGACGGCGTCCTCAGGGACCAGGTAGTGGTGCATCATGCGCCGCGCAAGGGTGACCTCAAAGAGGACCTGCCCGTGTGTCCTGGTCTCGCCCTGCCTCCAATCCGAGTCCTTGTATAACATTTAATTGGACCAAGACGCAAGCCAGGCCTAGGCGACACATTGCGCGAAACGTACTGAAATGTATAGGCTCCTGGAAAATCAGCAGCAGGTCCTGTGCAGCCATCTGTTGAATCCCTCAGCAGTCAGTCGAGGATAAACGATTGCAGGGAATGCGGACTTTGAAGCCGAAGACAAGTTGGTAATAGGGGTTCTAAGTCAGCCTCCTCACCATCTCAGTCCTCCTTCTCCCCTTACACCCAGCCCACCACTTCACCTCATTGTAAGCTCTTCTATATTCGACGTCGACGTTTTGGAGGAAGTACTATCTCCCTGCAGAAGGAATCCTCGATCGCAATCAGCAATCGGCGTGCTCAGACGCAATTCCCTTGGACAACCCCTCCGCTTCACCAGGACGGAGAATCGTACCACCTTCCTCGCTGCTCTTTCTGGCTTCAACGATACTCGGTGGGGGTACCCACAGCTATTCACGAAGCCAAAGCTGGCGAAGCAATCGCTACTCCTCAAACAACTGCCTGAAGAGTTTTTGGGGCGCATGCATGACTCAGAGGGCTACGTCCTCGAATTGAACGGTTGGAAACTCACGTTAGGGACCGTACTCTTCCGGGCGCACGGAGTGATCGGGCGCGGCACGGTTGTTGTCAGGGCCACAGTGACAAGTTGTCCTGAGCCAGAACACAGAGGCCGAACTGTGGTTGTGAAATGGAGTTGGGTACCAAAATCCCGAACTCCTGAAGCCGATATCGTCAACCACGCACGGCAGCACGCGATACAAGAAAACCGCCCCGACATGCTCCGTCATCTACCGAACATATACACTCACCACCAATTCGATAACCTCATCCCAAAATGCCGAGAAAATCTCTCGAACAATCTTCCGGCCGGCGCATCTGAAGCCCGCGTCCTCCGAGCGATAGTTCAGGAAGAGCTCACACCTATAACCGAGTTGCAGGACGCGAGCGAGTTGGCTCGAGTATTCGGGGAAATATTTGAATGTATGTTGCTTTTCACGACCCTTCGCCGCTCGTGGTCTCATTCCGTGCAGGCTATCGTTGGCTGTATGAGGAGGTCAAAACCATTCATCGAGATATCAGCGTCTCGAATCTTATGCTCCGCCGAATCGAGGGCAAGCTATATGGCGTTCTAAATGACTTTGATCTGGCCCTGCGTTTGAGTGAAGGCGAGCCGTTATCCACCTCCAAGCAGCGTACTGGGACAAAACCATATATGGCAATTGACCTGCTCGTCTCAGATCCTCCCTACCATCTCTATCGGCACGACCTCGAATCTTTCCTATACGTCCTCGTCTTCCTCACCTGTCGAACTGAGGGCTCGCTCTCCCTTTGGAAACACGCCGCGATGGAGGATTTAAGGGACAAGAAGAATACTGCCATCCTTGATGGCTTCCCTCCTACCCATGATCATTTCGAGCAATTTCTTCTACAGATAATTGGTATTACGGGTATGTTTAGGGAAGGATTTTTCAAGCGCAGCATGCACAACGATCAAGTTAAAGTTGCAGCACGACAGGGGGGTTCTGTACCGCCCTTCAAGGACGAAACCCTTGGGGACTCGGTGACTTTTGACAAGTTTGCAGGTTTTTTGAAGACACCCATTATTCTTTCGTGATATTTGTTATGTGTCTGGTAGTTGTCCTAAACTGGATCGAGAGGAGTAGGCGTGTCTTGTTTGTACTCGTCTGTCATCGTCTTTAGTAATCAACGATTTTGTGGACTCAGACCACCATGGCCGTCTCGCTCACGCCTCCTACATACCTCCCTCCCGCAAAGCCCGACCACTCTCATACTCGTCGGCCTACTTCAAAACTCGGGGTTTTCTTATGGCGTCGCAGGATGTGGTTTGAGTCCACTTTCGTCCTGTCCATGCTTGAACCATGGGAGAAGATCTTGCTCAGTGCGTCCTTTCACTTCAGCCGCCATCTTTCGTCCCCTTTCTCACCACATTCATTCATCCAGTCACAATATTCGCTGTGTTGTTCCTGCTTGTGTGCTCGGGCTTCGTCATGTATTTCCCGCACCATCTTGTGGTGATGCAGCGCCGCGCCGTGTACTATCTCTGGGGACAGGAGGGCGGCGAGAGATACCTGTGGCAGTGGCTTGGTCTCGGTGGTGGGCTGCACAAGGAGCTATAGAATCGCGGTCAGTGGATGTTTGCGTGAAAGTGAGTTGTGCTAATTGTACTCTCGGACGTTGCACAGACTTTATCATATTTTACCACACGTAACGAATGCATATAGAAACTGCTTGCAAAAGAACAGTTAATAATACAAGCGTATAAGAGTAATATAGTATTACAGCTGAAGTAAGTACAAGGCAAGTGGTGCTTTTTACAATTTCTTTCTTTCTCATCATACAAATTGGCGAAATCTGGTTCTTGCAGACAATCTACCAGCCGAATGCCCTAAGAACGGATAATGAGCCATCTGCGAGGCTGAGAATAAAGGAGCGAACTCTTCGTGGATTTCGATGCCGCCAATATCGTCCCTCTTCGCGGGATCTACCAGCCCGACCGCTTTGCTCACGTCGTCTCCCAGGCTGACAGGACCGCAGACGCCAACAATCAGTCCACTGTGTACACTGCTCCCGCCTATACTCAGCGTATGCGCGATGGTCCCTTCTATCGCACCGATCAATCGAGGACGCCCGGGGGTCAGCGATAGACCGGGATGAAGGCCAGCGAAATGCATCTCCCCGACGACGGCTTTGGTGTAGTGCACAGAGATGGTGAGACGTGTATACACGCTTTGCTGGATCATGGAGCTAAATTGGGGGATAAGAGGCATCAACGATGCGGCGTCTTGTACTACCCAAATGAGTTCTGGATGCGGGGTCACGGTTAGACAATACGATAGATCGGACCTCCAGGGACAAACCTATGACTCGTACTCGACTTTCACCCTGCAAATCTTGCTGGATAAGCTCTTGAATTGCGCTGAGGGCAAAGGTGAGCCCACTTCCTCCAACAATGAAAAGAGCAGCAGAGTAGCTGCTGAATATTGCGAAGCCGGGTCCACCTTGAAAGGCTCAGACAAAGGAGATGAAGAAACCACCAACAGAACGCACCGTAAGGTCCCTCGACTATGACCCTGATGTTTCTTCCTATCCCCCACTCCGCGCGGCTCTTCGTGGCTATACCAAAGAGGTTTTGCGTCCATGTCCCCGTCTTCTTGCATAGGAGCACCAGCCCCTCTTTGCTATTGCTCTGGCTCGCGACCGTAAACGGATGAGTCTCAGCCCAGCCCGTCAGGCCCATTGCAGATGAGAGAACTTGGACTCGGACGTGCTGGCCTGCCCGCCAGCCCTTTTTGAGATACGGGAACTCGACGCGGGTCGCTCCGAGCTCGGGAATGGGCCGGATGGTAGCGGTGCTGATGCGGGTTTTGGCTAAACGCATGAGCTTGTCGAGCCCGTAGATGGCAACGGTGCAATAGAGATACGGCAATAACTGTGGGTAGTGGTTAAAGCCCTACGAGCAAGGATTCAGAGCATAATCACTTATGAAAGCACAAATTACCCACAGAGAAGAGGAGGACTTGGACAAAGAGGATGTGAGAATAAAAGAAAATATTGTACGCGTTTTTCCGGACAAAAGCGGTGGAAGATAACAGAAGGCAGTCGACAGAGAGGAGCATGAGGAGTCCGAAATAGTTTTTCGGTAGCTTGATTTTCTCCATGAATACATTGCCGAGACACCATTTATATACTGGTAAATGCATTTGTCAAATCCGAGACACCGAAAAGACAAGAACTGACTATATCCAAGCCCATGGACGTTGGCAGAGATAATGGCGAGTCTTGCGACAAATCTGTGAAGGAAATTCAACTGAGAAGCCAGTGAGTTTAGACCACGCCAACGAGGATAAGTACGGTTCACCTTCTCATATCCCATTCCCAAGAACATGCCAAGAATGTTGTTCTTCGTCGCGAAAGCAACAACAAACGGAATCTGAGAAACCGCAATGTACCCATAACGGTCAAAGTCCGTGAAGGGCCCCGCAGACCTATAGATCGCGGGGTATAGCATGACGGCGAGCCAGCCTGCGCACACGGCGATTTGTGCAGCGGAAAAACCGGGGGCCACCCTCGATCGGAGGAGAGATACCACAGGCCGAAGGAACAACGGTGTAGGCTCAATGTGTGGCGGATACGCGCCAGTGCTCTCCCGTGCGAAAACGGCAAACTTGGTCTCATATATGTGCGAGTCTTGAGACGTCCCCACTCCTTTCAAGTTTGAATAATCGAGGGTGGGCCCCGGCCCGACGTAGGGAACTTGAGGGGGCCCAGCGTACGGCTCGTAGCCAAGCAGGTGGCCACGCGTCCACTCTGAGGCCCTCCACAGTCGGGCGAAAGCACGAGGAATCCTGAGGATAACGACCAGCGCCACCAGGGCGAGCAGTACTATGACTGTGTGGTAGACCAGCACACCAACATCCAGTTTCGAGCCGCCAGATGGAGGACCCGCTGCGGCGCCTAGTGTGGCACCGATTCCAGCAGCAGTAGCTCCTTTGGCGTACATCGTCGAATGGAGGGAGACAACGAAATTACTCAATGACGCGGCAATTGAGGTCTATAAACTAATTGCTGGTGCGAACATCGCGAACCCGCTCCACAGCCAGATAGCCACGGAAACCGGCCATTGAAATTGTATTTTCGTGACCGATTTAGAAATATAAAGGATAGTCGTCCAGGTAACCTAATGCGATAACTCGGAAAGAGGAAGGTCCCGCTACGCCGCAGTCCGGATATCGTCGAAACCAAGTCAGAAGAACAGTCCAGAATATTGTTTGAAATTTCTTGTAGACATTTTGAGGCAGAGTCGCGGTCGCGAGGACAACAGAAGAGCTTCGAAAAAGGGCTGTATTGTTGCCAATGGAAGTCCCCAATCAAGCGAATAAATTGTGCTGCCAGCAGGGCGCGCTATCTTTGGAGGATAGATGTGGTCCCGGTCAAAAACTGACGGCAACTCTAAAAGATCGCCCGAATTCTGAAGGAGAGAAAGGCAGACTCTCTTTCAGGGATATCCACCTCGCGAAGGGACGGAAACCTAGCCACCACATCCAGGGAGGCCTAGTCCACGCAAAAACGCAAGAGTCATTGGAATACTTTTTATTTCCAAAAAACGAGACGGTTTCCAAGGGAAGGAGATGAGATTACCGCTCAGATATCTGGGGCTGTCTTGAAGATTTTTGAGGCCTACGAGACTGGGGTGCGTCGGCGCATACTCTCTGTGTTGAGGTTCAAATCCAGGTGCTGAGCGCTGTGAACCGGGCAATACAGGTGGCAGTGCTGGCAGAATCTAATCTAATCTGGTAGCTCCTATCTCTCACTCACACTATGTTGCTCCCCGGCTTTACTTGGGAACCAACATTCGAACCTCTCCGTGCCGCCCTCTGGCCTGCTGACGATGTCCCCAGGGACTTGGCAGACGAGCCTCCTGCCTTACTCCAATACGTCGAAACCCTGGCGCCAGACCACGGCTGGCTTATTCCTGCCAGCGAGAAGGGTGGCTTAGATGACATGGATGTGCCGTTGGTCACTGACCTCGACGACGCCCAGACCAGCGGCAAGCGCAAGCGCTCAAACGATCCCCCCTCTGAGAACCAGCCGATGAAGAAGAGTGCAGTTGGCGAGCTCCCGAGCGACGGCGAGGATATGGACGCTCCCGATAGCGACGACCGCGAAGGTGAAGGCGAGAACCCGAACGATGACGAGGATGTGGACGACGACGGCCCGGCGACAATACGTTATATCAACCTCTCCACCCATCCAACCCTCGCAATCCACAATCTCCACCCGGAGCTCCAGGAGCACCCAAATACCGCCTTCATTCTGCGACACGAGTATACCCTCTTCATGCAGCATGCGTTGTCTTCCCAAGCGCGTTGTTTCTTCGTCACCGGCCAGCCCGGCATTGGTTAGTGGTCGACTTTCTCTCTGGTTTGGTTTTTGCACTTATACATTGCGCTGGCAGGGAAGAGCTTTGGCTCCTACTACTTCCTTTTCCGTCTGCTCGCTTCGGGCCAGTCGGTCTTTTTCATCAACTCCGTCACTGAGACGACCTACTTCTCCGGCGAGGGTGCACAGACTACTCAGGCTCCGCCACTTTCCAGACTACGTGAAGTTATCGAAAAGAGTTGGGTTATCATTGACGTCGAAGACGGCATTAACTGGTCCTGCCCCATGGTCTTCCTGTCCGCTCGGGGCGTTGTGTGGACGTCGTCGCCACAGAAGACCCGCATGCACCGCTTCTGCAAGCACTTCCTAGCCTTGCCGTGGTACATGAAACCATGGTCGACAAAGGAAATTGCGGCTCTAACGTGCGTCTTGTTTTTTTATTTCAGCAGCAACTATTTATTCTGACCTTGCCAGGGAGCGATACGGAATTGATCGCCGCCTCATTTTGGAAAGGATCCACTTGTGCGGGCTAAACACTCGAATGCTGCTCTTCGACTTTTATGTGCCCACCCTCCAGACCGTCGAAGCTTCAATCACCGAGGCTCTCAGAGCAGGAAATTTATTTTCTTTCTCGGCAATAGACGCCAGCCAGCCCGTTCATCGTGTATTCATGATCAAGCCCCTTGTCGTGATCAACGAGAGCTCAAAGCGAGCTTGCCTCCAGCGCTCCGACTACTCCGCCGAGTTTCTTTCCGCCCACATTGCCCAGATGACCGTGAAGCTGGCGCAAGACCAATTTGAGCGGGTACAACACCAACTGGCTATCGCACTCAATATCTCCATCACACGCTCAGTGGCTGGGAAGGTCGTTGAAGGCCTGATGCATCGTGGATTTGTCAAGGGCATGCAGCTTCCGGCGGTTTTCAACACTGGCACCGGCACCGTGACCATCAAGAGAACCGTCGAGCTCATCGGCAAAGCCGAGAGCTTCACCTGCGAACCCGAACCCAGCAAAACTGATGACGATTTGAAATTTCCCCGCCCGCTGTACCTCCGGCCGCGACCTAGTACTACCAACTTTGCGGCGGCCGTAGACGCCATCGTAGTCACCGACACGAAGCTTGGCTTCATCCAGACCTCTCTGGCACCGCATAGCGGCTGGAACTTCTGGATGATGCTCCGCATTATGGCTCGACTCCGACACTGGCATGGGGCGCAAGTCGACGTGAGCCGCCTCCAGGACGTGATATACTGCCTCGTTGGCACCGACCCCGACCCCAAGCGTCTTCGAGAACTCGTGGCCGGGGCGAGCCAGACCTTGGCCGAGCTGAAGAAGTTGAACTCGGAGGAGCTGAGCAAGGAGTTCGGGATGCGGCATAGCAAGATCGCTCATGCGAGGCTGGCTAGATTCCGCGTCGTCGGGTACACCTTTGATCCCGGGCGGGGATTCGGGAGGTATTACCGCGTCACGGTGGCGGAGGTTGACGATGGGAGCACGGTTGGTCTGGCCGCCGGAGTGCCCGTTCGGAATGTTGTTAGACAATATTATGGGCTTATGATTGTCTCTCTTAGCCTAACGTTGAAGTCGTCGACGCGAGTAACCATGCTGAGATAGGTTTTACGGCTTTTCCTGCGATTGCAAGCTGCGGAGACTACAATCGGGGGATTATTCTTCCGGGGAGTTGGAAAATGGACCCGGCTTTCAAGACTCGACAACCACGTTGACTGTGAGTCAGTGCAGTGTATCAATCATCCCGGAGAGTTGGAGAATCTCCAGGCCGGCGAAGAGCGTCTGTGGTGCTGTCGAAGCCTCTGACGGCTCTCTGTTTGTAGTTTCTGGGTGAAAATGCAAAGAAACCGGTCAACCTTCATTTGTCTTTGGTTGTTTGCAACACGATATCGATATGGCCGAAGACCTCCAAATCAAACAACTTGAACAATGTTCAACTCTTTCAACGCCATCCATGTCGCGGTTCTCGCTCTGGCCGTTGCCTATTTGCACAGCTCCGCACAGTCGGACAACAGCATAGCCAGACAATTAAACCCCACTGGATCTAAGGCATTCGGTGGAAATATTCTACTCCTCACGGCGCATCCAGACGATGAATGCATGTTCTTTGCTCCCACAATTTTGGCGCTGGCTGCTCTGCAGCAACCGTCTTTCTCTAGCCGAAACCCAACCTCCTCCCCCTCCCTTTACTCTCTGTGTATGTCTGTCGGCAACGCGGATGGCCTTGGAGCAGTTCGGAAATATGAACTTGAAAGCAGCCTTGATCTTTTAGGCATTGACACAGACAAACGATTGGTAGTGGACCACCCGTACGTGTTAAATGCGCTGATTGCTCTTGCTTGGGTTATCTAATGGGATCTCCAGCGATTTGCAAGACAATTTTACGGCCTACTGGGACGCGAATACTATCGCAAGCGTCCTCAAGCCATACGTGCTCGAGAATCGCATAAACACTGTGCTTTATTCCTCACTCGACGCGTCCTCGTAACTCATTGTCCATAGATTCTGACATTCGACCGGGAAGGGGTGTCGGGGCATCCCAACCATGGGTCTCTACCAGCGGGCGTCAAACAGCTGATGTCGTCTCTCAAAGAAGTGAGACTATTCATGTTGATAACGACTCCACTGCCCGTGAAATATGCGGGCATACTAGCACCAACCCTGGCCAAATTCGACCTCTACGCGAATGACCTACTTCACTTCCTAGAGGCTCAACTTACGCGGTTGCTGGTTCTGCTTAACGTCTCCATTGCGTCTGCGCCAATGACGTCTCCTCGACCAGAGGTGATGCCTGTATTTGTTTCCGGAATCAAGGAGTATTGGACCGCGATGCAGGCAATGCGCGCGCATACGAGCCAGTTGGTGTGGTTCCGATGGCTCTATGTCCTGTTCTCGCGGTATATGTGGGTTAACGAGTGGAACGAGGTCAAAGTTACGTAGGATCGCCGTGTTGTACAATTATAATTTATACCCGGGTGTACAATTTTGGTGCTGGTGGACTAGTCGGCGGCGTTGCGAAAGATTGCACCCAGCTCCGAAGCCACTTGGCTATGCCTCCCTCGGGCGGCGAAGGAATAAACGAGCGGGCCTGCCCGTAGAAGGGCGTTAAGAAATGACCCGCAATTGCCCTGTACATTATTCGCCGGCAAATTCAAGCGAAAGAGTGCGAACACATACCACAACGCTCCCTGCAGCAAGGGACTGAGAACCTGGTCGCGGGTCGTTATCCATGCAACATCCAGCCACTGTATATCCAGCGTATCGACTGGTCCTGCAACAACATTCCCCGCATGTGCATCTGTCTCCTTCTCCTTCCCTTTGGAATCATTGGTACGAAGCCGAAAGTATGGCCGGACGCTTTTCAAAAAGCCATATTCGAAACGCAAATCAGGGACGGTGGTCAAGGCGGCGCGGCGAGGATGTTCTTTCTGCGGGTCGATGTGTTGGGGTCGTGCGCGACAAAGGGCGGTGGGACATGACGGAAGCTGGGAGCAAGTCCGGAATCAATTTGGCTCTATTATTTCCTCCGCGCCGATCTCGAAAGTATTTCTAAAGTCTACCTTCGCTTGTGTATGTACTCTGGATCTCGAGTAGTAAAGCACTAATACATTAAGTAACTAACATTTGGATCTATACCACCGTTTCCGCGTATCTGGCCCGAACACGATCGGCCACTACATTCTTCGGGCATGTTCGCCCAGTCCACAGGTTGAACTGAACATACCCCTGCTCCAGAAGCACATCTAATCCTTGCACAGACTCCCAGTTGTCCCCCGCGTCCTTCGCCAACGCCAGGAGAGGTGTAACCGCTGGTTTGTACGCCATGTCAATCACCACCGCCGGCCCGTCTTTGTAAAGGAAGAGGTTGGGAGAAAGGTGCAAGGAGTCAGGCGAATCGGACGTCGTGGTCGCGTTCGCCGGACAGTAGACACGATGACGTTGGGGGGAACAACTCCGTTCGGCCATTCCCGAGACTGTCGAGGAGCTCGACGTGCGCGTGGGGAACGCATCAGCAAGGATCTGCGCGTTGCTCCGCGTACGATTGTAGAGGTATATGGTCTTCGCTCCAAGGGAGTGCAGAGCATAAATCGCCGCGCGGGCAGTCCCGCCTGACCCAATTACGAGCGCTGCATGGATGGACCCAGAATGCAAGCGCGAGTGGACAGATTGTCGTATCCCAAGCCAGTCAGTGTTTTCGCCGTACAAAATGCGATTTGTTCCATCGGTCCGCAGTGGGATGATGGTATTGACCGCCCCGATGGCCTCTGCGGCCGGGGACAACTTGTCGAGAAGCGGGATGACATCCAGTTTGAAGGGAATCGTAACTGATGCACCACCAAAGTCCGGCGCTGTGATGGTCGCTTTTATTTCCTGGCCGACCTCCGTGGTTTCTTGGAGCTCATAAAAGTGTGGCAGACCGAGGACTTGGAATGCCGTGTTGTGCAGCGTCGGGGACATCGAGTAAGCGATCGGGTTACCGAACAAGACGAAACGCTGAGAAGGAAGTTGCCCAATGAGATGCAGAGCCTTTTGGATTTCCGCGAAGGAAAGTTGTCCAGGAGCCGCCTTTGTTGGCAGAAGGGGATGCGAAACGGGGCTGAAGGTGGGGTTGAGGATGCGGGACATCTGACCCTCTGTACCCATGTTGATAGCAAGAATGAGTTTCGCGTTAGGCTTGGTGTTCGCCTTCGCGACAAAGTCACAGAGTGTGAAATTGTCTCGCATCGTGTTGGCCTTGCCGACGATTTTTATGATGTCCCCGACCCTGTCTGCGATGGCGTACTTTTCCTCAACAACCGGTCCATCCCACTTCATTTCCCCGCTCCAGTCATGCCAAGAAGCTATGATCTTTGAATGCCCTTTGCGTGAAATGAGCTCACGAATCATTGGCTCCGGCAAAGAGATCTCGACATCGAGATATTCGATTCCCAGCGCCAGGGCGAGTTTCAGAAACTCGAATCCTTCTTTCTCTGCGGCGCTATCTGGGAAGGCTCCGCCTTGGGAGACCGTTCGGATGGTGAAGATGAGGGGCAGGGACGTCGAACGACGAAGGGCCGCGATCTGGTCCTTGACATACGCCACCGAAGGGATGGAGCTGCCAAAAGATGACATATCACAGAGCAAATCGACGCGCAACTCCAGTGCATCGACGCCCTGCGTCAAATCATCTATGTGATTCAGCGCAGGAGTGATATCGGGGAACGTGAGGGCGAGGAAATAGGACCGCTTGCCAGGCGCCAGGTTAGGTGCGAGGTTGGGCTGCTGGCCTGTAATATGCTTGAAGAAACGGATTACCTCGTGGCGCGTGCCCTGCTTGTTGGCTAGGGACGTATCGACACCAACGTGATTGACGAATTCGTGGCTCGCGCAGTCCTTGAACCAAGGGGCCCGTCGGCGGTATACATCGGTAATCGGTTCCCCGTACGCTGGTCGGGTTGCCTCAACCCCCAAGTACGCAACAACTTCCTCTATGGGTCGCATGATATGCACCACCGGCCCTTTGTTTTTAGCATAGTCCTTCAGCAGCTGCCTGGCCGCAGCTGTTTCGACGATTCCACCCCCGAGACTGATGACATGGTTTTTGTCGTTTTTGGTCAAGAGCTCCTCGAGAATGATCGTCTCGGCGACGCGGAAAGCTGGCCATCCATGCTCCGTCACGAACTCCCGGACGCCGATCTTGTGTTTTTCCTCGAAGTAGTGGTCGGCATCGAGGCACGTCCAGGATAAAGTAGAGGCAACAAGCTGTCCCGTGAAAGTCTTCCCGGAACCACGCATCCCAATGAGAACGATAGAAGCTGCGGCATCCTGGGAGACTGTCCCACTGGCTGATCCGAAGGAGCTGACGCTCCCGAGCTCAATTCCTTGAACCTGGATCCCAATCTACCGAATGATTTGAGTTTGGTTGAGCTGTAGTCAATTAACGGAAACGAACCTTGTTCTCCAAGTCGTCCCACCAATTGGGCCACGTTTTCTCGACACACCTCTTCTCCTCAAGAACAGTCCCGCTAATGACGGTGCCGAGAACACTAAAAGCCATCGCAACACGGTGATCGTCGTAGCAGTGGACGCTGACACCTTTGATGAGTTCGGGAATGGGTTTACCGATGATTTCAAGCCCATCGTCAAGTTCAATGGTTTCGACCCCGAATTTTGCTGTGGAACAATTATAATAACCGCTGCCTTGACGAAACGAAGAACCTACCAAGCTCATCCATCATCGCACGAATCCGGTTGCATTCCTTGACCCTTTGGTTGGCGATGCCCAGAATCCTAGTCTTTCCGTTGGCGACGGCGGCCAGAACGGTAGCAGTCAAAAACGCATCGGTCATAACCTCCATGTCAATCTCCTCGATCGCCTTGAGCTGTCCCTGCGGTGGGCCCGTCACCGTTGTCTCCGTCGCCGTCTGCACAACCGTGCACCCCATCCCTTCCAGCACCTCCTTAGCAAATCGCGCATCCCCCTGCAGTGAACTCGAGCCGATATTGTGAATTGTGCACGTCGTGCCGGTGATGGCAGCAATGGCAAGCGGGTACGTCGCGCTACTCGCATCCGACTCGATGCTGTACTCTGCCGGATTGGTGTACACGCCGACGGGAATATCGTAAACATCCAAAGCCTTGCCCGTGTCTTTGTCGACACGCCGAGTAACAGCGATGCCGAACGTGCGCATCATCGCGATGGTCATGTCGATGTACGGCTGGGAGATAACCTGGCCGCCGGTGAGCTCCAGGACGACCGGCTCCTTCGCATACGGCGCGCAGAGCAGGACGGAGGACACGTATTGACTCGACACGCTCGCGGCGAGCCGGATGGTGGCGCCCTTGAGCCCTTGGGGAGCGATGGAGAGAGGGAGACAACCCGCTGACTCGACAAATTCGATCTTGCTTCCGTTTGCCCGGAGCGCGTCGACCAGGGGCCCAATAGGCCGCTGCTTCATGCGAGCATTCCCAGTTATGACCGTGGCCTCGTCGGGGTCGCCAGAACTCTGGACGAGCGTGCAGACGGTGGTGAGGAAGCGCGCGGCAGTGCCGGCGTTCCCGAGGTAGATCTCCTTCCCTTGGGGAGGCACGGAGAGAGAACCGCCGCCGCCTTGCACGACGAGTGTATCTCCGCCGTCTTCCCAAGCGAAACTAGCGCCCTGAAAAGTAGCGTTCGTCACACGCTCGGAGGCGGTTTGTGGGGTGCCATACCTTCAACTCGAGGAGGGCCGCCATCATGACTTGCGTATCATCGGAGTGCAGGAGATTCTTGAGTCTGCAGGTTCCTTGGGCGAGGGCGGCGAGGACCAGTGCGCGGTTCGAGATACTTTTGGATCCCGGGGTGGCCATCTTCACTGGGTGGTGCGTCGGCACACCCGAGACGACCTTCGCGGCCTCGGACAATGTCTTCGCAATGATCGTGTCGTGAATGACCGTGGCCTTGGGTTCGTACGTCGCCCCTATTTTGGACAGAATGACGACCTTCTTCGCGTCGCCGCTGTTCTTTTTGTCTATGCGCATGATGTCTAGAAGCCGGTCTACGGTAAGCAGCTTCGCCGCAGGGAGATTCGCGATTCTAGGGTCGGTGAGCGAGACGGGGAGATTGTACGCCTTCAGGCATCGCGTGAGGCGCCCAACGCCGACTTGAGAGAGGATTCCCATTTGTCTCGAGATTTCGGCCTCGAGGATCATTCCGACACTGACACATTCGCCGTGGAGAATTGAGGGTGTTAATACCGCCTCGATTGCGTGCCCGATGGTGTGCCCGAAGTTGACGAGATTGCGGAGACCGGTCTCGAGTTCGTCGATGGTGACGATGTGAGCCTTCACAGAAATGGAGCCGACGATGACTGAAAGAAGAAGATCCTGCGCCACGGAGCGGGTTTGATTGGTGCGACCTGAGAAGTTCAGGGACGGGGTCTGTATCGCCGCAAATATTTCCGCGGCTCTCGATTCGAGGGCGGCGAACTCAGTTTCATTCCAGATCGCCGCAGTCTAAGAATGAGACTAAACCATTAGTGTGATTAATCTACGTGCAATAAGCACAAACCTTGACGACTTCAGCCATTCCGTTGGAGAATTCTCTGGACGGGAGTGTCTCGAGGAAGGCAGCATCAATGAAGATGTATTGAGGTTGCCAGAACGCGCCGATGAGATTTTTTCCGTGCGGGGTATCAATGGCAGTCTTTCCGCCAACACTCGAGTCGACCATAGCCAAAAGAGTCGTCGGGATTTGTACGACGCGTACACCGCGCATGCTGCGCACATACATTCAGCATTTTTTAAATGGTTAAAAAAGAATTAGTGATGTTCTGGCGTTGGTTTTGGCACCAGGGCCAGAGCGAGGCCAGCTGGGCCGGATTGGCTTTCGGCATGGTCTGAGATCTCCTCAGGCCAAAGCCAGAAATCATTCAATCCCTTGGCCAAAACCAGACAACATCACCATCAACGGAATTGACTTACAAGGTGGCAGCGACGAAGCCCACCAGATCCCCCACAACACCACCTCCCAGGGCCAAAATAACGGTATCCCGGGTGCATCGATTGAGTAGGAGAAAGTCCTCGATGCTAGCCTTTCCCTCTCTACTTTTGGAAGTCTCCCCAGGCGGAATGACGAAGCTCAGGAATCTCGATTTCGTGGTTGTTCCATTCGGCTGGCCAATCGAAAGCGCGGACTGAAACTCGGCCTCAAAGGTAGAAAGGTGGTGTTTTGCGACATTAGAGTCCGTGACGAGGACATAGGTCGACGAATGAAGGGTCGAAATGACGGTGTTGGCAATGTAAGGAACCAAGTGGAAGCCACAGTGAATGGATTCACGGCCTAGTATAGACACTTTGAGTACGTCGGCGTCCGCCATGAATGTAGAAGGAAAGTAAATGAGTCAAAAGTAAAATTTCCAACGTGTCAGATCACCTTATAGGGAATGGGTCGTCCTCGGTCGGAATTAGGGAATATTCCAAATATACAGCTGGGCGGCCGCGCATCGGAGATGAGTGACCAGAAGGTAGTCATCCAATTTGTGTACAAGTAAGTATGTATACAAGCATCTACGGTAGTCAGTCGACCTGTTCGTTCTATAGACGTCTAATCTTTTAGGTGTCTACTGTGAGGCGGCTAGCTGTTCGACTCGGCCGTCGTTCCACTTGATGGTTACACTGCCATCCTGGTAGACAGACAATTAGTGCAACTCCATGTTCGAGATGAGTTCAAGCATACCTCGTTACCGAAGTAAGCGGCTTTGGCCATGTTGCAGAAGACCCCTACTTCAACGACACCCGTAAGCATCTTGATCTGGGCCATAATCTACGGGGATCCGTGTGAGGACATAGATGGCGGACCGGAATTTTTCCGCTCACGGTGTAAGGCGTCTTCATCTGCTCCAGATCAAACGGAGCGTCGATAATGAAATTCCCGTTGTCCGTAACAACTGGGCCGGCTAGACGATACCGTAAGTCACAGTGTCGGCACATCGGAGATATATCCAACCTTTCTTTACAGCCATTCGCAGCGAGGCTTTTGGCGAACCAAGAATGTGGTGCAGATTTTGCAGCACTTTCGCGTAGGCGAACGGCACGACCTCGATCGGAACTCCGGGCGTGAACTGGAACAAGTGCAATTAAAGCAGGCACGAGAGAATAAAGCCCGGAAAGCGCACGTTGGTACCTAGGTACTGGACATTTTTTCGGTAGTCTGCGACCAGGATGAATCTGCCGGACGCCTGTGAACCGGACACCTCGCGCCGGACAAAAAAAACGCACGTATCGGCGGCTTCGGCAAGCACTTTCTCGCGGAGATGGCATGCACCTCCGCCTTTAATACAGTTGAGCTGATGGTCTACCCTTGAGCAAGACGATAAATATACAGGAGCCAATAGTGTAATCACAACTCACTCATCTGCGCCGTCAAGAGTGACATCGATGGTAGGGAACTGGTCCACATCGCCAAGGTTCAACCCAGATGAAACAATGAGTTCTTTGGACTGGAAGCCTTTGGAGGCATTAGAGCAACGGCTTAAGGCCCATGGCGACGGAGCGTACCGGTGGGTATAAAGACACGCTCCTGGTTTGCTTCTGCCCCAGCTGAACAATACGCTCGACAACATACGGTACCGTGGATCCTGCACCTCGAATGAGCTTGATTCACGTATGTGTCAACATAGCATACCAGATCCAATCCCAATCACCTTTAATGTCACAATGTCTGTTAGTTTAGAAATCAGAATGGAAGATACACACCCTATGCTCCGGCTTAACATGCTGGTCTACAGCCGTCCAAGCTGCCAATTGCTTGGACCTTTCCAATACATCAAATTCAGGTCTGTGATCGGTGAAACCAGTTTGGTCGCTGAGAGTCATGTGGGGTAAGCTTCTGGAACCGCTAGAGAGACGACGCACGCTGGCCGATACGACTCAGAACTACAGGCCGAATCAGTGGTGAGACAGGGCTGGCCATGCAAGCGTAGAAGGGGCAGAGAAAGTTGGCAAGCGAAGAATACGACGAGATATTATTATCTATCGGATCGCACTAGTCCGGAGACGTACGAAAGTGGGGCCGGGGTGGGGAGGGGCATAGTAGAAATGGACGGCTTTATAAATCCCCCAAGGCGGAAAGCAAGTGATCGATGCATGCATCAATTGCGATGCCCTTCGTTCAAGCACGGACAAACAGCGGGATATGTCGGTCCGGTCGACGTCCTCTGTCCTCTCACGTACGAAGTTTTTCTAATACTTTTCCGCCCGGCCATGCACGGCGGTGGCCTCGAAAAATGGGGCGATGCTCATCTCCATGACCGGAATACAAGGGCAATATACTGCTGTATTTCGTTATCGCGTTTCATAGGAGACGGACTGAGAGCGTCGTCTACCTCAGCTACTGGGACAAACCTCGGAAACGGACGTACATAGCTCGCCTCTGAAGATATAACCCTTTCACGCGCAAAACCGGTGATAGGGTGTCTATCAGAAGCCCGAAAGCGCACAAAGTGCGAGGTACAATTTGATGGTCTCGTTCTGCATCCGCGGCCGTCCGCCCGCTGAGTGTGACATAAATTCGAAATAGTAAACGGCGTCGCATTTTTCCGTATTCCGTTTGCGAAATGAATTAGGGCACAGCAGATTGCTGGACGGAGCACGGCCGCTGAAAAAGGATTGCGGGCATTAGCCTTTGCAGGAAGCGGGTTATAAGGGCTTGAGCTCCAAGGCCTGCAGTTTCAAGTCAAGTATGTGTTTTTTCGGACAAGATCAAGCGGTCCATTCCTGAGGGACTCTAAGAAATTATAAGGGTGGAATGATGTTTGCAGCATGGAGTACAAGAGAGATGTTGTTTGTTTTGAATTTTGATCGGCGTCCGTCTGTGTCTTTACCGTCAACCACGACCTTTGCACCACCTTTTGTCCAGGATGCGGGCAATCAAGAGTGCGTTCCTACGATTCTACTATTAGCTTGGTCTTTATATGGCTCTAGGTGTTCTTCTTACCTGGTTTGCTACCTTCGCTGTTGTGTCGCCACACTTGAACTCGTACTGGACAGCGATCCGGCCGTGAAGGAGATACTCATCTCCATGAACGAAAAGGATAACTTCATAATTGAGGACCTTGACGACTATCACCTCGTTATCAAGGCCGACGAGGAATATCGGGTGCGACGTGAGCTTGAGATTGAGGTGTGTATCTGCATAGCAGCGATGCTTTGAGCTTCTTACGCGTTCTAGTTGGAGAAGAACACGTATAGTTTAGAGACGTGAAAAATAGGAGGAGCAGGTTCGTCTATTGGACTCGTTGAGTGAATTTAACTGGTGTAGACGACTTTTGTTATTACAGACCGTCTCCAAAGTCTAATCGCCGTTATTTCTAAGTCAGCGAAGAGTTTACAATATGAAGTAAAACAAGTATAAACCGCTATCGAATACAATATTGTTAAGTCAAAATAATTGTCGTGAGCATTGTCCTCAAAGATTGTCCCCAAAGATCGTAAATTTCATTTTTGGCCAGTTTCCACCGCGAGCTTGGCCATTTCCTTCTCCGCCGCCACCTCCTTGGCTTTCTCTGCCTCTTTCTCCTTTGCCAGGGCCGCAGCTTTGGCCTTCTCCGCCTCCGCCTCTCTCTCCTTGCGTTCTTTGGCAATCTTCTCGCCGCGCTCCTTCTCCACCCATGCCTTGGCTTCCGCCACGGCTTCAAAGGGCCGAATCTTATAGGCCATCAGATATCCCTAGTGGATTCGCGTTCAATTTCACGCCTGTAAGATGAAAGAAATGGTACCCACCTGCAAGCTCGCCATCGATATCTCCCTCTCGGGAATGGACTCGGCAAAGCGGACCGCAAGCTCACCGATTTGTCTCCGTTTAAGCTTCGGTGCGCGAGTCTGGTGCGAGGTACCATTGTACGTGGGCTTCTCGCTGTCCGGTACGTCAGAGCCAGAGTTCGACTCCACCGGCGACGGAGGCGCCTTCTCTTCAACCTCCTCGCCGACCGTCGAATTGTAACCCGAGTCCACAGAGCCCTTCTCACTGCCCTCCTCGGCCTCCTCGTCGTCTTTGAGCATCGTATCCAGATTTTGCGCGGGGAGGTAGAACCGGCTGAAGAGCTGCCTTGCCTGGAACTTGCTCGCGAGTTTAAACTCGATGTGCAGGTCCATGCGCCCGGGGCGGCACAGTGCCGGGTCGAGCGCCGAGTACTTGTTCGTCGTCGCGAAGAGGATCCGCCCTTCCTGCGCGCCAACACCGTCCAGCGCATTGAGAAGCCCGCTCAAACTCAGCCTGCCGACATTGTCAGGGACATGGAACGGCAATATCGCACGTAAGAACGCACCTGCTCGTTGTGGGCGGAGGCGGGGGTGCACCCGGTACAGCCTTGCCGGCGTTGAGGTCCTGCGACTCGACCGTAGCGGCAGCAGAGTCGCGATTGAGTCCGCTGGTAAAGGCCGCATCGATGTCCTCCATGAGCGCCACACACCGCTCCGGGAGCGCGTTCACGAGCTCGCCCAGGGCAGAGTCGTCCAGCCCAATGCGGGACAAGGAAATGATGTACACGTCGAGTCCAAGCTCCCCAGCGACGGAGTGGATGAACGACGTTTTACCAGAACCTGGCGCGCCGTAGAGCAAATAACTACACAAAATTCAGATAACACTTCATCAGAGGTTTCAAATAATCCTTTACCCTCGTCTAAAGGGGATACCACGTTCGGCATACCACTCCTTGCTGAGAAGAAAATCTTTGGCGTCGTCGATGAGGATATCTTTCACGCCAGGGTCCAGAATGATGGAGTGCATTGACCGCTTTTCTCGACACGCGACGTGGCGCCAATTGTTAGTCCTAAATCATAATCCTCATGAGCCGAGGAATTGTCAAAGCAAAAATACAGACGTACGTATCGGAAACGTAGACACACATCTTGTGCTCCTGCGCAGCAAGGTAATTCCTCCGCGCTTCTTGCAAGAGGGAGCTCAGGATAGTGTGGTCGCGCGTCATGATACTATATTGACCGTGTCAAATTACGTCGACGAGAAGAAAATAACGGAAAAGTGTACCTGATAAACAAAGTTTGTTCCTTGGAGCCGAGCCACCCCGTTTGATTCTGTACGCGCGTGATGGTCATCCATCGTCGCTTGTACCAAAGGTTGTACGTGGTCGAGAGGGCGGGTAGATACGCCAACCTACGGGATGACTTGAAGCGCTCGCTCCCCTCGTCTTCCCCGTCAAGCAAGATCGCTGCACTGTTCGCCAAACTGTTCGTGCTGATCTGCACGTCGCGCGCCCTGCCTGCGAACAATCAGTAAAATCTAACCAACGGAACGGCGCGGTAGTACATACTCCACGACGGCTGCTTCGACAGCCAGACCATCATCCATTCTGAAAGGAAGAAAAAAGTGAGAGGGGATCGACGAATCACCTGATGGTGGACCCACCGTAGCTTGAATCTTGCTCCTCAAAGCAGGCCGTAATAAAAAACGAGTTGACGACTTTGGTGTACCCGCCAAAGACAAAGCGCCGACATATCTCAATGAACCCCCCAATAATAGCGAGCTTCGCCCATTCGCGGAGAGCAGAGAAGGACAAGAGTAGCGTGAGCAGCGACGGGAGATCCGTGGGCATAGTTAACGGCGGGAGTGTCGTTGCATTAGCCGCAGAGGCTGCTGTCGCGTTAGAAAAAATATTTGCAGCGGGTCCAGCTGGGTGATAAAGCCTGAAAGAAACTGTGCACCAGGGGCATATACGCGGCCATGGTTCCAGGCTATAGTCGTTGTGGCGGCGGTCAAGTGATAAAGACTTCTGGAAGAGCGTGCACTCTTTTAAGCCCGGCCACGATTCGCCCGCTGATCTTTTAGTACATGAGACATGTCGTGAGTCAGTCCCTTTTGTCAAGGTTTCTCGCCTTTGGGGTGGCGTTCCACCAAATGAGGATAAAGGAAGCATCGTCCAACAGCTTTATCGGTGATGGGTCTCCGAGGCGGGCGTAAGAGGCTGTGTAAGAAGCTTTTAAGAAGGCTGTATAAGGTACAGGCGGTTAAATGCGCAGAGGGCGCCTAAATCGTGATTCATGTCGTGTCAAAACATATACTACGAGTAAACTGCGGATCGGACGCAGCACAAGGGGTCGGCGCAACTTGGGCGCAATTGCTTTGGCAACCAATCTCCGGCTTCAGGCGGCTCCGAAGACTCGAGTCCACTCATTCAAGGCAAACGAGACTGGTCATGACTCTTAATAATAAAGGGATCCTAACCCCGGTCAGTACTTATCGTGTACTGTACGTGCTCACAGTGTCACAAGTTTATCTTCTTTTGAAAGAAACAAGAGCCGGCGGAGCTCCGTGGTTGAAGCCAGTGAAGGGCGAGGACAAGTTGATGGTTAAGGTTCAAAGCATTTTGTGGCTGTGAGGATAGCACATGAGAAAATCCTGGGAAAATCATACTGCTTTCGGTCTGTCAAGACGTTGACTTCGACACCATTCATAATGATTTCATTATTCCGTTGGCGCTGTCTTCCGTCTGCTTTACAGCTCTGCCGCCGGGGACGAGCCGTCTTCACCTGTATGAATTTTCCCTACTGTGACAGCCTTCGCAGCGATAAATCGCCGTGACGGCGGCCGCGCAGCCCTAAACTGTAAACTGGACGTTGGCTGGACCTGTTCACGTTGTTTGGTGCGGCCGCATATAAATGCAGGAACCCGCGAGTCTTTGAACTTGGCATCTCCCCTACGCTATATATAGCTTTCTGACAAAACTCATATCCTGAATACGCCTCCGATTTTCACGTCCTTCCGGACGTTTTCCGCAATCTCGGCAGTTTTCGGAACCAGGATTCGGTTTGTAGCAATCGATAATATGAAAAGCATATGATTTAATATTTCGCTATCAGTGGTACACCGAGGCTCGGTCACCAGCACTAATTATTTTAAATACTGAGAGTCGGTGGTATATTTCAGGTTCAACATGCTGCGGTCGTATAGCTCCAGGGTGCATAATCGGAGGTGTAGAACCACCGGCAGAGCTATTAAAAAATCGTGTAGATTTCGTCGCCGGCACAAAATGACTCTGGGACCAAAAACCAGCCTCTCTTGGAATGTGTCGTGAGAGCCTGGTCGGAGACTGAAAGCTTGTCGGAGACTGAACAAATTTGTCCTGAAAAACTGGCCCAAGTCAGCATGCTTCTCACCTCAACGCGGTCCCGTTAACAGAGACAAGTGGGTTGGGCCTGCTCGGTAACTATTTGATATCCTGTAACTCTTCCGTCCCCCTCAACGAGAAGTACAGTACAAAATGCAAATGAATCATGCAAGCCGACTGGTTGGATAATGAGGGGCAGAAAATGCTCCTAAATTCCTAGTCTCCGACTTAAGTACGATGGTACAGCCTGTAGAGCTCTCCGAATCGGAATATGCATTTTCTGCCCAAACTATCCCTGTCGTGAACTGTCGGAATCTCCGAAGTTTTTAACAGTCAGCTGTTCACTATAAAGGACTAATCGATAACGATGGGTCAGCTCAATTCTTTATGCATTTCAGGCAGCTCTCCCGTTCCCTGGGTTTTCGTATCCCGCAGCTTGTCCTAATTCCACACACTGAGATGGGGTGGCAATATTTGATTACAGAGAAGGCTGGATTGATGAATAAAGTTTGTAAATCTAGTTTATACGAGAAAATTTTGTCAGTGAATGATTTTCGCTTCAATTCATGCCCTCAATTCATGGCCTCAGAACCCATACTTGAATGGATCCAACCGTGAGAAAAGATCGGAAACATCCGATCGTGGGGAATTTCGGCTTCTAAATTCAACCAACTCTTTGAGCAAAATCGATGCAACTTGGATCAGTAGCTAACTTACTCTGTCTACACTGCCCAGCTACTGCTCAACTCCGTTTTAACACACCCATCACATCCAATAATGAATTTTGATTAGACCGGTCGCTTATCAGTCGCTTGTGGACGACAGTGGCGACGTCATCGTTTCCTGAGAAAAATCCGTTCCGTCCTTGGCCCCCGTCATAATCCACTGCAAATGCCTTAAATACACCACTCCCATGCAACAAATTTACACACTTTACGCCTCACATCATGACCCTCACGAAACTTTATTGCTCTTTCAACTCGCACATGCCATCTCGGCCCACCCTACATCCAGAACCCTCTCTGTAACGAGCTCCTCGAAGGCCGGAATCGCTGGCGGTGGCGACGCCCAGACAGACATGACTCAATTCACCGTGACGGGCAGAGTCTCCTGGTATTACACCTGGAGCCTGTATTCGGTCGACACCGACCTCGAATTCGTCCCAATGCTGTGGGGTCAGAAAGACGTCACGCAGTGGACCGACGCCTCTGACGGGATAAACGCCACCATCTCCCAGCGCAAACCTACCGCCATCCTTGGCATGAACGAGTGCGTTGACCATTCAGTGTGAACGATACAAAACTCATTCCCCTGCAGACCACAGGAACCGGCTCAGTCGAATCTCACACCACAGCAAGGGCGGACATGTGGAAGACCTATATCGAGCCCTTTCACGCTCAGGGTCTCCGCCTCGTCAGCCCTGCACCCTCTAGCGCGCCGTCGGGAAAACCTGGCTCCAGGATTTCCTCACCGCATGCGACGGCGGATGCACCGTCGATGTTATTGCTCTCCGTACGCCCGACGCACTCACGATATACTGCTCTAAACTGACTTGCTTCTTAGACTACTACGACGTTAACGCAACCAAATTTGCCGAGTACCTTACCGACTTCCATGACACCTTCCAGCGCCCGATCTGGGTGACAGAGTGGCATGCCAGAACTTCAACAAAGGCCCGCAGTGTACCGCGCCAGAGGTCGCCGAGTTCCTGAATCAGACACAGGCGTTCATGGATGCACAGGATTGGGTCGAGCGCTACGCGTGGTACGGCGTGATGCGCGATCTCGGCGGCGTGAACACGGACGACGCGATGATGAACAGTAACGGCCAGATTACGGATCTCGGGAAGCAGTATATCGGCGCGGAGGCACCGAAGACGAGTGGGGCGCCACCGAGTGGGACGGGGACGGCAGGGTTGCCTGGTATTCCGACAAATGCTGGAATGCTGGTGAGGTGGTGGACGTCGTGGGGCCTGATACCAATTTTTATGGTCGCATGCTTACTATGAGATTGAAATACCCCAATGGACTCTGTAGAGCAAAATAATACCATGTATCCATAGTCAAATAAAACGAAACCATTGTTTGAGCCACGGCGTTGAGAGAAGAAGGTGGTCGAGGAACGCCGCGCGCGATTAGTTCCTGCCAGTTGAAGTTAGTTCGTGGGGAAATTCGATGGTCATGGTTCAAGAAAGAGAGTCTTGTTCACAGCCACAAATTGCCAACTCCCGTGCCAGTGCCTCCAAAAGGCAATTTGCAGTCTGTCTGTCCAGTGTTCCTTCCTGAACCATGACCATCGAGTTTCCCCAAGAACTCATAGATGAGATCCTCGCTCATCTGGCCGTGACTCTGCCTCTCTCGGAGCTTGTTCTCTAGTGTGCCGTGCTTGGGTCTCATCCAGCAGACGTCCCCTTTTCGAAACATGTACCCTTGACAATACAACCATCCTCGCATTCCGCGACTTCCTACGCGCCCCTCAAGGTTGTACATTCCTGCCGCACATCCGAAACATTAAGGCTACGCGATCCTTCTCGCACCCAAACGACCGCTATTTCGACGAGGTCGCCACAGACCTGCGCCGCCTCACTGGCGTCCGCACGCTTGAGCTATCGCTCAACGTCAGAACCGTGGTTGCGGTACCCATTGACGCGTATCTCACCACCGGATTTGTTGCAGCCTTCCCGCACGTCACGCGCCTGGAATGTGTTTTCCGCGGTTCTCACTGGTCACCCGCACCACTCGTCGCGATGCTGTGTCTCTTTCCTGCCCTTCAGGTGTTGCACATCCGCCAGGTGTTCGGAACTCTCCAGGATCCCCCTGCGAGCGCAGTTCCTCCGCGCGGGCTGCACAGCCTGCAGCTCTGCGGGCGTTCGACGGGCCCGATTCTCGCGTGGCTGCACGCATTTAACCATCTCCCCAACGTTGACTCGCTAGAGTTGCCCATGTTGCAGCGCACCGACGTGCCGGTCGTGCATGCGGCACTGCAGCAAGCCCACGGCGCTATCCAGCATCTCAATATCAACCTAACAGGTTCACTTGTGGCGTCGTCTCACTGTACGTTCCGCCGTTCCCCTCCTTCTTCCGCTGATCTCAACACAGGCCCCCGTAGTTGTGTTTGATTTGTCGCTACACCCCAACCTCCGAACGCTGACTGTCTTCCATTTCGACACGGAAGAATTCGACCCAGCGACGTTCATGGTGTTTATAAAGACACTCACCGCACCTGCGCTCGAGGTCCTCTCCCTTGAACTTGTTCCCTTACTGCGGCGGGGCATCGACTGGCCGGCGCTGGACGCGTTTCTGTGCTCGGAGATCCGCTTTCCTCGTCTGCGCATGGTGCTGTTCAAATGCACCTGCCGTCTCACACGTGAGGTCCCTGATATGCACGATAATTTGCGAGAGGCGTTGCCATTGCTTGGCGCCGCGGGGGTGCTCAAGATGGAATGTTTGGGATCGCCATTTATCGACTAGTATCGTTACAGCGCTCATTCAGTCCCACACGTTGAAAATCCTCAGGCAATGAAGCTCATAAGCAGAGACATTGCGTATAGCATACAGCAGGTTTGACTTACAGTCGCACCATGGTTGAAAATTTGGTTGCAACTCCAAGTTGAAGCTGCCCAGCAATATATAAAATGGATGCTCAAGCTCGAGTCATTCTCTCGAGGCGAAAAACTGCATGAGATTTGTCCAACTACATGCATCGTAAACCCCCACATTCTCAGTTTGACTACTGCTACACCACGACGTCCACTCAATCCAGCTGTTCGAGGGTCCAAACTTGTTCCGCCCGACCCGTGAAACTCTCGAAAGTAACCTTCAACCGGCGCCAACGATGAGTCAGTCTCATGCCAGAGCCAGAGGGCGCATCGTCGACTCGGACAGAACGCACCGGAGTGATCGTGCTCCCGCTTTCCATCGGCCACGCCGTGAGCGCAACTTGTCCGGTCGCCGAATCGACGAAACTAGTAGGATTCAACATCGAGAAAATATTGTTAATATTTGATCATAAACTTTGGACCACGCACCTGGCAGACGTAGAGTTGACGCAATGCAGGTCGAACGCGATGGAGGTCCCGGGTGCTGCAAAGGCTTGCATGAACAGCGGGCTCGTACTGGCGCTTGTGGCCCAAGACAGAACCACTTCGCCCTGAGGCCCCGACAGTCCTGATGCGAGGACGGAGTGCCCCCGTTGACGGCCGCGAGCGACCACTGGAGAGATTCCGTTCAATCCAACCACATGGGGCTGAGATTCAACGGGACGAACCTGTTGGTTGGCAGTAGGTGTGGGGTTCCGAGTTTGGCTGATGACGGGGTTGACGTTGTTGGCGAGGTCGAGAACGTGGCCCTGGAAGTCCACGAGCGTGAAAGCGCCGGAGAAAGCACAGACGGGAGCGGCCATGGTGTTGGTTTTAACTTTTCGTGAGCGAACAGCGCTGGCTTTATAGGCAAGGTAGTGAGGTGACGAGCCTGAGATTTAGAGAAGTACTAGAATTCAGTGATAAATGTCAGTGGACGTCAACCGCGTCCTTCGGGTCCCTGTCGGTCGCGCTAGATTCTGATGTCAGACTGACTTCAGGTTGAAACGAGTTGCGATCTTCTATGAGATGTGTGCAAAATGTGGTGGAATCTCTAACCCTAACAAACGAATGTCTTGAATCGGTTGTCAGTTATATTTTGCTTCACGAGTAAAAGTATATTATGCCAAAGTTGACCATCGAGCCTGAGATTTAGAGAATACTAGAACTCTGTGATAAGTGTCAATGGACGTCGACCGCGTCCTTCGGGTCCCTGGAGGTCGCGCTAGATTCTGATGTCCGTCAGACTGACTTCAGGTTCGAACAAGTTGCGATCTGTGCAAAATTTAGTGGAATCTGGGCATTCACTAACAAACGATTGTCTTTGAATCGGTCGTCAGTTATATTTTGCTTCACAACAAAAGTCAGAACTTTACTGTGTCAAAGTTGACCATAAAACTTGCATAAAACCTGTCTACAGCGGAGAAGTCTCTAAAATGGGTAGAGAAAGAAGTTGAACTGCACCAGTGTACATGTGCTCAACTCAACTCGTTATCCTTCTCCCGTGGCCTCGGAGGGCGATGCAACAAATTCCTCGGGCGTCTACGGCCATGCTCCGGCTCCAGATTCACATTCATTCCCTGTCACTTGCTGGGGGAACTTCGGAAGGACGTCCGACAGCCTAAGGGACAATCACTGGCAATTCCAATATTGTAGTGACAACCGTCTCGACCGGCGGTGATTCAGGACAAGGTCAATGGTCATGTTGCGGCCGCCCGCAGGTACAGGGGTTCGAGAACCGACGGCTGGCACTGCCTGCCAGTGGCAGCCCCGGGTACGCGCCAGCGGCGATCCAGAAGGCGATGTAACTGGGCGTCCCGGGTGGGCAGCTCAACATCTTCAAGAGTCGAGACACATGGATGATGTAGTTGGTATAATGCGGAGCGGACCGCTGACATTCGTGCGCGGAGGGATGGACGGGCAGCAACAGCATGGATGATTTCGGGCTTGGCTTCGCTTCAGAAGACGTAGAAGTGGGCTGAATCACCGCCAAGATGTTTGTGGCAAGCGCCGGAATGGTTGTGGTTCAAGACAAGCCATAAATTGCCTTTTCGAGGCATTGGAGTGAGCGTTACTGCAAACACATACGATGGAGGTTAAATCCGAAAAATATGCGCTGAAAAGCTTTCTCCAGCATTATTTCGGCCAATCTGGTACCAGTACATTGATGTTAGATACTATACATTCTCTATTCCAAGGCCACTACACACCCTCAATTGCACGGCGCATCCTTCAACGCCTCCGCGCACCGCCTTAAGCTGTCCACCGCCCCCTCGTTTTCTCGTCCTCCACCCCCCGGCGCTCACTCAGCACCACCAGCGCCAAAAACACATCATACCACAGCCTCTTTGTCCGCTGGCGCGGGAACACTATCAGCGCACCGTCCTGCTCCCCGCGCGCACCGCGGTATCCCTCCCAGAACGCGGCGCTCGGCCCGGGGAGGCGAAGAATGCTTCGAGCAGAGGGTCGCCCCACAGCGCGTGCGCGACGGCGGGCAGGATGGCGAACGCGTTGAAGGCGCCGGCGGGGGTGAACGCGAGGAAGACGTCGTCCGCAGAGCCGGTGAACCACACCAGGGAGGGTGTGTCGACGTCAGCGAAGAGGAAGGCGCCGATGGCGCGTGCGAGCGGGGGGCGCAGCGCTTCTAGAGTTGGGGCGAGGTGTAGGGAGGGGTGTAAGGGGGGACGGCGTCGAGGAGGGACTCGAGCAGGAGGGTGAAGGTCGCTTGCCAGTCGTAGGACGGGTCTGCGGGGGGTTTGAGAGAGGGCAGGCCGAACCAGTCGTTTTGGGCGCCTGAATGGAGAGCGCCGAGATACTGCCCTAGTTGCGCGTCGATGAGGGCCTGCTGCTGGGGTGTGAGGATGTTGGCGGCACGGGCTTGGGACAGAGATACGAGGCGCGTGGAGGTGAGAGGGTATATCGGGTGACGAGGTATGGGTGGGGGAGGAGGGTGCAGGATGTGTCGAGGATTGGGTCTGGGATGGGGATGGGGTTGTGGTGCGGATGAGGGAGATGAGCTGGGGGAAGATGGGTAGCGCGTTTGGCGCGTATACGTCGTTTGGATCTGGCGGGGCAGAGGACACAACTAGGAACGACGAATGGGTCGGCTCGGCGTTGGATGAAATGGCAAGGTCGAGCAAGTAGGTTTTCATGGCAGGAGTATAGCTGGACAAGGTAAACGCGAGTAGACGCAATGGACAGTCTCGTTCACCTGAAGCCGTGAGTGACTTGCGTAAAGTTGACGATCGTTGCAGGAAGACCATTGTTTGAAAAATGCTTGTCGACCACGGCCTGGGCCTCTTCGATGCTCACAGATGGCCGTTCGACATCAAGAACACCACTAACGCTAAGAGCTAGAAAAGGCAGTTTGTGGCTGTGTATTTGCGACGGTTTGGTGCAGTTCAACCAAAGTTCAACTACAGGAATTGGGAAAAAACATTTAGCGCGTCACCACGGAGCCTTGGCAGCAGCGCGGACAGTAATGTATAAAGACCAGCTCGTCGCTTCAAGTTCATATCACGCGCCGATGCCGTGTCGGAGGATTCAGCCTCGAATACGACCGTTTTATCGACCACACCGACCTTTCCTGAGCACGCCGACCACTGTCTCCCACCCAGTCCGCTGCACATCTCAATCTCCTAGGCCCGGTTCAATACGGGGCCAGCGCCATAGTGTTTAGCGCATCCCTGATCGTCAAGGCGGGAATACCTTTCCCAGTCGTGTTGAAAGTCGTGAAACAACCTTATTTCAGGCTCGTCGTCAATGAAGTCGCAGTGTATCGTCAGCTTGCCCGTCTCCGCGTCGTCGTGGCTCATTTTATGGCACTGATGGCACCGGTGAATGAACCAGGCGGCTGGGTTGCACTCGTCATTGAGGACGCGGGGGAGGCGTTTGGGCATGGCAGATTGGGCTGGGAAGAAATTACTTCGACACGATCGGAACGGTGAAATCACACACAATAAGTCCCAGTCTTCTTACTAAATGTTTCGAAGGATGGCGATATATTTTGCACTCGTACAGATCCATGCTGAAGGTGTTTTGCACAACGATCTCTTTCCGCGCAACGTCGTGCGCCGTCCGGGTGGGGCTCCATGTTTCGTGGATTTTGGTTTAGCCACCATTGGCCACAAGTGCGGGCCGGAGTACTGTAATGAGCTGGCCTACCTCAAGGACGCACTCGAGCTTTGACCGACGTAGTATCATCTTGATATTTTGGATCTGTACCTATTGCTTTGCTCCACATGTAAATACCGAATGCAGTCTTCCTTGACCCCTTGCCTCTGGGATCTTGAATTAATAGAAAGATCGCCGCTGGGTCCGAGATCCGATTTCAACCGGATTTTGGCACCTGGTGTAACTTACAAAAGTGTCAGATCGAACTGGGAGCTTCCCACAACGGACAAACTGAACGAGGATCTAAACTTTAGCGTGGATTTGGAGTCGGGGGACGCGCTGGAGGAACGAAGGGGTCAGATGAGTGGAATAGATTAGGTTAACACCTATGACTTTGAGTATGGATCATACCATCAAGCTTGGGGTGCTTAAAGGAGATCAAATCAAACACTGCAAGATACTGTTTACTGTCGAGGACGTGAGTGGCAGTGGGAAGAAGACGGAAGAAAATGCACACTTAGGAATAATGGCTTTGAACTTTCGTATTATTTACACTGAGATCGCGGTAATGGGGGGACAGGGACGGAATACCTGCAATTGGGACACAGTAGCCCGAAATATTTCGACATAGAGAGCACTAGTGAACGGGTTTCGATGGTTGGGGATAATGCAAACTCTCCTAGACAGACGCTTCAACAATGAATGGGACCTCGTGCCTCGGCTTCTGAGCATGAGGATTCTCGACGTGAGGGAATGGATGAGCCCTGTAACGATACTAGTCGGTAAATGGCGATCACAAACGTTCCATCTTGAGCACTCCCGCGGCGCCAAGCAGTGGCAACACCTCTCGCAAATTATCGTGCATATCAGGGGCCTCACGTGGGAGATGGCAGCTGCACTTGAACAGCACCATCCGCAGACGAGGAAAGCGGATCTCCGAGCACAGAAACGCGTCCAGCGCCGGCCAGTCGATGCCCCGCGGCAGCAAGGGAAAAAGCTCAAAGGAAAGGAGCTCGAGCGCAGGTGCGGCAAGTGTCTTTATAAACACCATGAACCTTGTGGGATCGTAGTCTCCCGTGTCGTAATGGTAGACAGACAGCGTTCGGAGGTTGGGGTGTAGCGACAAATCAAACATGACTACGGGGGCCTGTGTTGAGATCAGCGGAAGAAGGAGAGGAACGGCGGAACGGACGGTGAGACGGCGCCCCAAGTAAATATGTTAGGTTGATGTTAAGATGCCGGATGGCGCCGCGGGCCTGCTGCAGTGCCGCATGCACGACCGGAACGTCGGTGTGCTTTAATTGGGCCAACTCTAGCGAGTTAACGTTGGGGAGATGGTTAAATGTGTGCAGCCACGCGAGAATCGGGCCCGTCGCGGGCATGCTGAGCTGCAAGCTGTGCAGCCCGCGCGGGGGAACTGCGCTCGCAGGGGGATCCTGGAGAGTTCCGAACACCTCGCGGATGTGCAGCACCTGAAGGGCGGGAAAGAGACACAGCATCGCGACGAGCGGTGCGGGTGGCCTGCGGGAACCGTGGAAATCGGTGAGGACGAGGTGCGTGACGTGCGGGAAGGCCGCAACAAATCCGGTGGTGAGATACGCGTCAATGGGTGCCGCAATCACGGTTTTGACGCTGAGCGATAGCTCAAGCGTGCGGACGCCAGTGAGGCGGCGCAGGTCCGTGGCGACCTCGTCGAAATAGCGGTCGTTTGGATTCCAGAAGGATCGCGTAGCTTTAATGTTTCGGATGTGCGGCAGGAATGTACAACCTTGAGGGGCGCGTAGGAAGTCGCAGAATGCGAGGATGGTTGTTCCGTCGAGGGTACATGTTTCGAAAAGGGACGTCTGCTGGATGAGACCCAAGCACGGCACACTAGAGAACAAGCTCGAAGAGAGGCAGAGTCACCGGCCAGATGAGCGAGGATCTCATCTATGAGTTCTTGGGGAAACTCGATGGTCATGGTTCAGGAAGACACCTGAACAACGGGACAGACAAACACAGCCACAAATTGCCTTTTCGAGCCACTGGAGTTGTTTATTGGATGAGACGATGGTGGACTCCTCAGAGACGGATTGGCTCAGGAATTTGAGAAAAAACATATTCAACACGTAAAGAAGCTGAAATTCAAGCAGCCTATTTTTTGAGCCAGAATTGAGCTTGCAAAAAAAAAAAACCAATCTTCTGTCAAAATCCTGTGTTTACACCTGATTGATTTGATTTGAAATTCATTTGTGTTACTACATGTGGCGTAAAGGCTATGGTAGCAGATGCAACGGTGTCTAAAGAGGTAATCTAGTGTGGGGAGTTATAGCGAGAGCCTTTTATGAGTACGGAAGAGAGTTAAAAATTACGGGGAAAGCTGGTCTATGTAGTGTGCGGTGGGTGGTATGAAGGGTTTGCGTGGTGGGTTTCGACGGGCGTATATGGGGTGGTACGGGTATAGATTCACCCCCAAACCAAAACTGTTAGTTTATACCCCATTTTTAAAAGGTGCACACTGACCGCCATAGTGCGTCCTGATAAAAATGTACGTCGCACTCTTCTTTCTAAAGCATATATGGTGGCATTAGCACACGCAAGACGAACAAAACCTCTCAGTCGCAACTGTAATTTAAAGGGCTGAAAAACGTGGCCTTCTACGGCCTTCGGTTGAAATGAAGCAGAAAAGAAAGACGAAGAAACCATAGCGCGAATAGAAGTGAAAAAAGGGCCTGCGAGTGTGGAGTCAATTTAAGTATCAAGAATAAAATCTGGCGCCATCAGGAAGCTGGACGAGGATCCGAACTTCAGCGTGGACTCGGAGTCTGACGGCGTGCTGGAGGAACGGGAATGAAGGGGCCTGAGGAGTGGACTAGATTGTGTGAGTTATGCCGGGGACTTGGAATATGAATTATACCATCGGGCTTGGGTGCTTAAAGAGCGAGAACAGAGATCAAATCAAACAACTATTTACGGTCAAGGAAATGAGTAGGAGTGGGAATGAGAAGAAAGAAAATGCACATTTGACAATAATGGCTTTGAACTTCCGTATTATTTACACTGAGGTCGCGGTAATGAGGGTATGGCAGGGACCGAAGACCTGCAATTGAGCCACAGTAGCCTGAGAGATATTTCAACATAGAACGCAGAGTGAACGGGGCTTTTGATAGTCGGGGATGATGCAAACTCTCCTAGACAAACGCTTCAACAATGAATGGGACCTGGTACCTCGGCTTCTGAGCCTCGCTGCCCGAGGATTCTCAACGTGAGGGAATGAATGAGCGCTGTAACGATACTAGTCGGGAAATAGCAATCCAACACATTCCATCTTGAGTACCCCGCGGCGCCAAGCAGTGGCAACACCTCTCGCAAATTATCATAATCGTGCATATCGTGAGGAACGTCACGTGTGAGATGGCCGCTGCACTTGAACAGCACCATCCACAGGCGAGGAAAGCGGATCGCCGAGCACAGAAACACGTCCAGCGCCGGCCAGTCTATGCCCCGCCGCAGCAAGGGAACAAGCTCAAGTGAAAGGACCTGGAGCGCAGGTGCGGTGAGTGTCTTGATGAACACCATGAACATCGCGGGGTCGAAGTTTCCCGTGTCGAAATGGACGAGAGTCAGCGTTCGGAGGTTGGGGTGTAGCGACAAATCAAACATGACTACAGGGAACTGCGTCGAGATCAGCGGAAGAAGGAGGGGAACGGCGGAACGGACGGTGAGACGACGGCCCAAGTAAAGTTGTTAGGCTGAGACTGAGATGCTGAATGGCGCCGCGGGCCTGCTGCAATGCCGCATGCACGACCGGCACGTCGGTGTGATGCAATATGGGCAACTCTAGCGAGTCAACGTTGGGGAGATGGTTAAATGTGTGCAGCCACGCGAGAATCGGGCCCGTCGCGCGCATGCAGAGCTGCAAGCTGTGCAGCCCGCGCGGGGGAACGGCGGTCGGAGGGGATCCTGGAGGATTCCAACACATCGCGGACGTGCAACACCTGAAGGGCGGGAAAGACACAGCATCGTGACGAGCGGTGCGGGTGGCCAGCGGGAATCGCGGAACTCGCATTCGGTGAGGACGAGGCGCGTGACATGGGGGAAGGCCGCAACAAACCCGGCAGTAAGATACGCGTCCATGGATGCCGCAACCGTGGTTTGGACGTCAAGCGCTAGCTCAAGCGTGCGGACGCCAGTGAGGCGGCGCAGGTCCGCGGCGACCTCGTCAAAAGCGTGGTCGTTTGGATTCCAGAAGGATCGCGCAGCATTAATGTTTCGGATGTGCTGCAGGAATGTACAACCCTGAGGGGCGCGTAAGAAGTCGCGGAATGCGAGGACGGTTGTATCGTCGAGGGTACATGTTTCGAAAAGGGGACGTCTGCTGGATGAGACCCAAGCCCGGCACACTAGAGAACAAGCTCGGAGAGAGGCAGAGTCACCGGCCAGATGAGCGAGGATCTCGTCTATAAGTTCTTGGGGAAGCTCGATGGTCATGGTTCAGGAAGACAACTGACCAAAACTGACTCGCAACAACGCTCAACAACGAGACAGACAAACACAGCCACAATTGCCTTTCGAGCCACTGGAGTTGTTTATAGCTGTTTTTACAGGAGATCCTGAAAATAATGACAATCACGACATTTTTTTTTGTTGCTTCCCGAAAAGGAAATCCTCGTGCACGACTTTCTTTCTGTCTCTTCTCTCACCACAATCGCTCGAAATACGCAGAAACATGCCTGGTTGAGGTCCTTCGACACCCAAGCACGGGTATCAACCTCTTTTCGTGTCTAGATTACACCCAGCAACTCGGTTGGTTGCGTAAACTTGAATGCCCGCTTCATCTTGATTCCGATCTACGCAATGCTCTGTACATGATTTTGTTCACGGAGACAAGGGACCAGCACCAACCCATCTGAGAAGAGGATTTACGACTCCGTCGCCGCTGAGGAGTCGTGAAAGGAAGTGGGAAGGAACATGTGTCGGTTCATGCAAATCCGTGCGTCTCATGTTCTGCCCCGTCACCCCCGCTCATCGTCACAACCAGCAGTGGCGACTCCAATGCCAACGCATCCAGTCCTCCCGATGCTGCCCAAGCCAATGTTCCTGTCGCCATGAGTGTTCCATTGTTGGCAGCTCTTCGCACAGTTCCAGGCTCTTTCCGCGCGTTCGCGCGGCGTTCTGAGCTGCGCACCAGGGCCGTGACGTCGACTGCCAGCATATGTTGTCGCCTCGGCCTCCCTCGATGGCTCGCGCCTCCTTGGCGGCAGATGCACAATGGCGTCGAGCCACCAGTGGGCGCTGCGTCCTTGCTCATGTTGCCCTACCGCTCAAACGCTCAGATTCCACCGGTACCGCGAATTGTCCGTTGGGCACATCAAGAGCATCATGCTGCCCACACCGCCTGCCAACGCCAAGTGTGCTGATCCAGCGAGTCATGGCACGGACGCAACGGAGGACTGGGCGGTCGAGGGCGAGCTCGAAGGATGTTTGGCGCCATGGTTGGAGTAGGATGTGCTAGAACCGCTGCTGCACATTCTTCGCTGGGTGCGCAGCAGATGCTGTTGCGCCGCTAGCTCGAGGACCCGCACGAGTGCTCGTGGATCCCGTTGTGCCGCAGACGCTGTGTCTCATGGATCCCATTGGCGAAATGTTGCCTCATGTCTCTCAGTCCTGACTACCGGACCTCCGCTGCTCACCGCTGACTACGCTTATGCCTCGCCAGGACTCTGACCGGCTTGCCTCACATCCTAGCACTGAACGCCACCTCATAACGGAGGGCGCGATCCTGGAGAGAATGCGATGGTGGTTCTTGACTGACTCAAGCAAGCCCCACAATGGTGCCAACGCCTGCGACGAGGCGTCGTGGAAAGTGTTCCTTAGCAGTACTTGCTCGATTGTGGTACTTGGAGCATGAATGAATGAAATTTTGTTGACTGTTGTACAACGTAAATGTTGCTGTGGGATGGTCGAAGCCTCTATGACTTTATAAGACTCTACAAAAGGCTTTGCAGGTGCAGAAACGGCGAAAGGAGGGAGAAAAGGTGGATTTCCTTTTTGGGAAGCAACAAAAAAAAAATCTCGTGATTGTCATTATTTTCAGGATCTCCTGTAAAACAATGTACGGGTTTTGATGTGGTGGTGCACGCTCGTTTTTGTTTACGGTTGATTGACCGTGAGTCTGCTTCTGCCCCACATTTTTGCGTCATCGCCCCACTACGCGGTGTTGTGACTCCACCTCGCTCCCATACAACCATTCAAAGCATTTAAGCCCCGAATTTAAGACGCGCTCTTTTATTATTTTCTTTCATCCCTCTTTCACACTCAACATGCAATCTAATACCAATAGCCAAGTTTCATCACACTATCGGCAGCACACCCGGCAACAGGACGGATGGACGGTCCTCGCCCCCGGCCCGGAGCAGCTTGTGGGGCCAGCAGTGATGGGTGGAGTAGAAGAGCCTCGCTTAAAGACTCACGGTCAATCAACCGTAAACAAAAACGAGTGTGCACCACCACATCAAAACCCGTACATTGTTTTAAAAACAGCTGTATTGGATAAGACGATGGTGGACTCCTCAGAGACGGATTGGCTCAGGAATTTGAGAGAAAGAAGTATTTAGCGTGTCAAGAAGCTGAAATTCAAGCAGCTTATTTTTTGAGCCAGAATTGAGTTTGCAAAAACAAAAAGTTCAGGTTGAACATGACTTTGGCGATCAATGCAGCTGACCACCCTCCCTGCTCTTGGCCCCGGCTTGACCGACCCGAATCCTCTTGCTCCGACTCCGAACGAGTTGAGAAAATGGTTAAGAAATGCGTAGAATACATTGAGTCAGTGATATCTGCAAGTACAAATGATGTGCATATATTGCATATAAGTCCCGGCCAAAATAACAATTAATTCCATCCTCCATCCAATAAATAGTCATCCATATAATAGGTCACCACAACGGTCATTCTCCGAGTCGGGCCAAGAGATTTTGTTCCTCCCACACCTTGCACCCCGTTCCTAAGGAAGCGGTCAGTGTAATTCGAGCACGCAGAGAATAGCGAGCGACGCACCTCCCATACACCGATATTTTCCATTGGAATGCTCAAAGTCGGCCCCACACGTATAGCAGAACTGCAGGCCGGTAAGGAAAGAAATATTGCCAAAAGGGAACCAGAAACGTACGTGGTGCTTGCAAACGCAAGTGATGTGGCTTTGATTGAAGGTAAGTAAGACAAGAGCAAAATAAGTCCAGCAAGTTGGAATGTTTGCTTACTTGCACCCATACTAAAATGAAAAGACATGATCAGGGCTGGAAACCGACGAACGGTACATATATACGTACCTGCAGCTCAACCATGGCGGAACACTATTTCGGAAGATGAGTTTGAGTTCACGGGCCGGGCCAGAAAGAATAAGACGCACCTTCGGACACCGCCTCCATTTCTCTTGCATTGCCAGATTTGCGAAAGCCACATCCTCGGGTGCGCGTTCAGTAATCGGCAGCGCTTGATACGCCTCACACGTCAGGTCTATACATAGAGTATATCACCGCAAGGTCAGCCTGGGGCCAAATAAAGACAGCATGGTGGCGTACGTTCGTGCCAAACGGAGTTGCAGGCTTTACATAGGGAACCGCGGCACCGTGGACACTACACGCAACGGATTATGAGCAAAATGGATTGTCTGACTGACAAGAAGGGCACGTACCTGTACGAGGGTCTCAGCGTGCTTGACGCCGCTTGGGGCGGGCGCAACATCGTCCGCATCGAACGTCTCGTCGCAGCCATTATGCGGACTGCAGCGATTTATATTTTTTAAATAAAATTGGAACCGGAACCGAGGGGATGACTGACTGACCAATATATGAGATTAAGTGTCGACAAAAACCGCGCGTGGTTCCACTCGTCCATGTTTGCTTCCCCCAGCACCAGGCGCGCAGTCATGTCGCTGATTTCGACGGGCTGCTCGCCGGGTTTTACCTGGCACGTCTGCAGGGCATAATTCAGAATCAGATGCGAAGAGGGGATAGACACGAAGGGACGCGTACGGGACATGATATGGGAAACTCAGCGCGGCGACCGGGCGTAGCAGCAGCACGGACCGTCAGCACAGTACCGTACTCCGCGGGGTCGAAGGCGAGGTTGAGACCGCGGTAAATGGCCTGCGCCAAACACGCCTTGTTGTAAAATTATAAGCGTTGCGGACACACATGGAGGCGAAAGGAGGTACACACTCCGCAAAAGTAATGTTTACAGCTTGCGAGCTGTATTCCGTGGATCACCTGCTTCCGTGGAGGAAGCCGTCCGCCAACGGGAACCTCGGTAATACCGTTCTCGTCCTCCTCGTCGTCAGAATCATCCGAAATCTCCGCGACCATACGGTCACTAGCGGAAGATAAGTAATCAGATAAATAAATGCATGATCCGGAATTTGAAACAAACCTCTTTGTGCGCTGCCAGGGGTTGACAGATATCTGGCAGTGTGCATAGCAGACCGAGCATTTGGGGCCTTTGGGTTTGGGGACCTTCACGGCTACCATGACGAGGACGACTTGAGGACGCGAAGCGAGTGTACGGACCAAAAGAGCTCACGGGCGACGTTTTCAACGCTCACACGTTTCTCTGCCGCCCGAGCACGCTCCTCCGCCCTCCGGAGCGCAACTTTCACGGGATCGGTCTGCTCGTCGTACGCGGCCATATAACTCTTCATCGCCGCCGAGCCTGGGGGCTCGAAGTTCCCTGTCTGCATGGTCGTGTGAGCTATCGCCACAAGCGCCGATGAACTTTGACCGTCGTACGTTGGACACGCAGTTCCCCATCTTCCCGGGTTCCCAGAGGTGAGAGACGAACTTCCTGAGAATGAGAGTGGCAGGCTGTAGAGTTCCCGTCGCCCACCGCCACTAGTAGGGGACTTTAAGGGCACCAAGTCACGGGAGGCCTAGGGCTTGACACCGCCAACAACGGTCCAAAAAGGCATGTTTTGACGACGAACGTGCATCCCAATTCAAAAGCTGTGAAATGTACTTGAGACGGGAGCGACCAGGAAATTTGGCTAGATGGCGACGCAGTGAAAGCTGTGGAGGTCAAAGGAGTCAAGTTGCGAGCTTGGTTCAAATTTAGGAGCAGAGCATTGCAGCACGTAAAATGAAATGAGATCAGGAAGTCCGAAGCCACAACGGTAGAAGATGGCAAACATCGGCGATCAACCATCACCCATATTTAGGTTCCTACTCTATGTGAGGCTCTTCTTTACTTACGTTGGCTCGGATTTTCTGGCAGATTTTTATTTAATACGACAGTCGGGATTGCGTTTTCCAGAGACTCGAAAATTTTAGCAACTCAGACTGCAACTATCAGACGTGATTGGGGTCATTAGACGCGATTTATTATACCGTAATTCTCAGGAAGCAAGTTGTCCGCAACCGTCGAGACAGGTCCATGCATATGTCTGGGGAGCTGAGCGCCTCTACGTCCGCATACTTCTGCATTTGGCCAACCTCCTGCAAACCGCAAATTGCGGCGCGTCATGAAAATACTGCGGCCAAGAACGTCGAAAGTTAGAAGAACAAGTGGTCTTCCTCTTGTACATGTTTACGACCACGAATTTAAAAATTTTCACGACTCGTTGAAAATACTGCGGTCAAGAACGTCAAAAGTTGGGAAGAACAAGTGGGAATTTTAATTGTAAGACGTGTGTCGACCGTCGTTGGGTAAGTATCTCGTGTCGTAAGGATAGCTACTCCACACTAGAAACGAGACTTTTACCGTGTCCATACATAGTACGTGGCGTGCAGAGTATCCGTTCCAAAACGCTCGCAGACGAGGGTGAGGGGATGGGTCGACGCTACGTGCATTTCGCGACCCGGAAGATGGAGTGACTAGCTCTTTCGACCAGGTTGGGGCGCAGGGCCGCGACGTTCTTTTGGGCCGGTATTTTCGATTCCGAATAGGTGGACCGAGTATTGAGAGCGAGGAGTCCGACCATCGCAAGACGCTCAAAACATGTTGACATCTATAGGCCCAGTCGTCGACGGAACAACAGTGACCGTCGCGGGGGCAAACCCGAGCAACCCGCCACTCGGCGCAGGCGAGTCCGTGGCCATGGCGCTGTCGACAAGCTCGCCCTCGACTACGTCCTCGTCCTCGTCGTCGCCACTGCTCCCGTCCGACTCCATCTCCGCATCCGCATCTTCGCCCCCGCCACCGACCGCGCCCGCCTCCGCAGGCATCCCGACGCGCGGGTCCCAACTCAGCTCCTCCGGCTCCTCCACCTCGACCTCCACGCGCTGCCTCAGCTCAAACTTGTCTCGCAGCATCGCCACGGCACGCACCGCGCGCTCGACGCGCTGGTCGTGCGCCGCGCGGATGGCGTCGCACTCCGTTATCACATCCTCGTATTCGGGCTTGCGCGGGGCGACGCCGAGCGGGGGCACGGGGAGGGCGGCGCCGAGGACGCCGAGGGCGCCGCGTGTGGCCATGTGTGAGGCGAGGCGGCGGACGGTGTCGTTCTCCATGCGCAGGACGTCGGTGGTCTGCTGGTTGCGCAGCAGAGGGATGGCCTCGGTGTCGAGCTGGACGTCGGACATGGTTTTACTCGGGTGCAAGGCGAGGGCGGCGTAGGGGTTGCCCGTGGGCTTGGAAAGGGTGGGGATGCCGGTGGCGGAGAAGGAGAGCTGGGCGGCGGCGGGGGCAGCGAGAGCGGTGGAGAAGTTGTGTGTCTGCGAGAGGAGCATGTTGTACTTTGAGAGGATATCGGGCCATGCAGGCATGTAGTTTGTGTTCCCGGCTTCGATTGTCCGCTGCAGCCCGTATATCGACTCGATAATCTGGTTCGCCTTGAACCGCAGTGACTCCAGCTGGTCCACAGGGAGGGGAGATGGCGAGAACGAGTTCATAGTGGCATAAAGAGAGGTGTAGCGCCCACGTGACAGTCACCCTTTTCCCTCTCCCAATAGTTGCCCAATACGGACGGTCAGAGTAGACGCTTCGGACGCGATTCAAGCAAGTGCTTCACGAATTATTGAAGCGTGGGAGAATCACCTAAATCGTGAAGCGCTTTGAATCGCTGAAGCGCCTCCGGAGGCGCTTCACGGCGCTTAAGCTTCAGGATGTGCTTCAGCTGAGGTGATTCTCCCACGCTTCAACAAACTGTCAGAGACCTGCTGTGAATCGCGCCTGAAGCACATCTGAAGCACTAATCAACCCCGTCCCCAGTGCTCACTGTCGGAAGAATGTATCAGTATGACCCCGATGCACCCAATGCATTCTCTTCTGCAATCGAGCAGATTGACCGCGCTCGAGCGCTGAAGGTTCTGGCGCTTTGCTCCTCTCCTCATGCAGCACCCGATAGCACTCGCACCGTCCCACCCGGGCCATGGAGACATGTCGCCGAGCTTGAATACGTCGGCCCCAACCACTCGTCTGCGGGCATGTGGAGCGACTATTCAATTATCACCTATCTTGTTCACACTGCGATCACCGTCCCCCCGCGTAGTGACAGCAGGTCCGACCCATGGGTCATTGTATCCAGTAACGACAGTGGCATCACAATGCTCCCGAGGGGATACCGTGTTCCTCTTCTCTGGCTTATGAAGGTTCAATGGGAGTCTTTGAAAATTTTGCTGACGGCTGCGCGTCCGTTGTGGGATACGATAAAATGGGACATCCTGCACATCGCGCGGTTGATCACTCAGTTCCTCGCGAAGGCAAGGAATGAGGTTCGGATGAAAAGGCAGTGGCGGGATCCCATGTTCGACCGTACTTTGACTCGCTTTTTTAACGGTTGGATGGGTTGCAGTGAGGTGTTCATTTGGGATTTCTACCAGGAGTTCAAGGACGAGGAGTACAAGGATGATATGTTAGCTCGCAGTGGGTGTTTAAGCTCTTTTCTACTTGCCCCGGTCTCAATCTTGCTACTTAAGATGGACGCAGAAAGTTCTCAAGGGCATCCAAGGCTTCGTTATCACTCAACAGGAACTCGTTAACGGTATCACCGCGCAACAATTCATGGCCGGCCTCAACGTGGATCGCCACAGGGAGACGTTCGAGTGGATTGCAGAAGCTGAGGTAGAACTGCCGCCAACAGACGTGAGTTTTTTTTTTCCGCCCCTTTACTCCTCATCCTTATCGTTTCACGTAGCCACAGCCCTCGATCCAATCTCCCAAACGCAAAGATGACGAAGAAGCCCCCACGATGAACTCCCGTGGCTCGTCCCCCTTGACGTCTGACATGGGCAGCGATATCGAAATGATTCCGGAATCTTTGAACCGCAAGACCCCGACTCCGGTACCGACGCCGTCGTCGTCAATGCAAAGACCATCGATCCCGCTTGCAATACAGACAGGACCTGAGCTGCAACGAAAAAAGTCACACAAGGCGAAGCCGCGCCCCAAAACAGACAGACCCGAAAAGACCAGTCGTCCTATTCGAACCCGCATAAGGAGCGGAAGCGTTTCGGGTATGATGAGCCCTGCGACCTCGAAAATCGCGCACCTGAGCCGCTCGGACTTGAGTGTCCCAGGATCTTCCGCAAGCTCCCCTTCTAACAGGACGCCCTCTGGATTCGACTTCACCGCCCCCGTCGAATCCCGCAGCCGCAAACGCAAAATCGAGTCCGTTTACTCCATTTCGCCGTCGCCGCTAACCTCGGATGCCGAAGACGACTCGAGCGGCAAAGGCTCCGCGCGCGAGCCCAAAAGCCTAACCAGTCGCCCCGTTCCGAGGCCTGTGCAGAACGCCACGCCCGATGGGCGGGCGTTCAGCACGAACTCCTGGATCGTCATCCCCAGGCTGTCGAATCCGGAGCTTTACTCGAGGCCTGTGGTGGAAGCGTACCCCTCCCCGACGACCCCGAGGAAGCCCAGCGCCTCAGAGACCTCGAGCCCTCGCAGGGCCAAGTCGCCCATCGTTCCTCTACATCACTATAAACTATATGCGATATCCTCCTCTCCATCCACAAACCCCTTCGATCCACAAAACCCCGCGACGTCTATCCCGCCGTTCTCGTTTTGGCGGCATCCCGACGAGCTGGAATACATTGGTCCTAACCATCCGGCCGCCGCGCAGTGGACCGATTTCGCGATCGTCGCGTACATGGTCGATAATGCGTTCACGATTCCCTCGCGGAACGCCGACAACAAGCAGACGTTGGTCGAAGTGAAGGTCTCCAACCGCGACGGCACCGTCACGTCGACCACGCTCCCGCGTGGGTACGGGATTCCGCTGCTTTGGCTAGGCAAAGTGCAGTGGGATTGCTTGAAGTTGCTGCTCACGTCGGGGAAGGAGTATTGGTCTAATTTACGGTTCGATATCCTGCATATTGCCAGGCTCTCGGTGGAGTTCCTGGCCATGGCGCGCAAGGAGGTGAAGATGAAACGCCAGTATAGGAACGTCATGTTCGACAGAGCCCTTTCGCGGTTCTTCAACGGCTGGATGGGCTCTCGCGACGAGATTGTCTGGGACTTTTATCGGGAGTTCCAGGACGAGGAATACAAAAACGACATCTTGCGGCGCAGTACGTTACTTTCTCTTTCCTCACGCCGTGAATTTATCCTTATTCACCTTCGATATAATTAGGGTGGCTGCCAAAGGCTGTCAAGGGCATCCAGAGCTTCGCCGTCTCGGAGTACGAGCTTAACGAGGGGATCACGGCTGAGCAGTTCATGCGGGGACTGAACTTGGACCGTGAAAAGGGGACGTTTGAGTGGATTGACCTCGACGAGGCAGCGCCCGCCCCAGTTGCTACGGTTCCCGCCATCGAAGCACCACCTGTTCCAGTCATCGAAGCGCCCCCGCACGCGCCTGTCGAGCCGTCGCCGCTACGTGTCGAGCTCGCCCATCCGCGGGCGCTTCCGCCGCTCTCGCTTTCTCAGGTCATTGGCGTCCATTCTGCTTCGCCGTCGCCGTTGACTCCGGTCTTTGGGCTCGACCATCTCATGGACGTCGACCCCCCAGCGCAACGGATTGCAGCGGCTCCCTCTGTTGTACCAGATTCTGATCAGCGCCCAGAGCAAGCTCCTCAAAGTGCGATAGTCGTCGACGAAGGTATGTTAATGAATAACACCAATAGTTATGATAGTACTAATCAACTCCCAGTTGCTACGGTTCCCGCCATCGAGGCGCCATCTTCCAATTCAATGGGCGTTATGCGCAGCAGTGGGTCTCGAAGCGGTTCCTCCCAACGACCCAGGCCGTACCCCACGCCTGCCGTCTCTGCGCAGATGCGCAACGGTTTATTCATGTCAACTCCTCCTCAAAGTGTAAATGACCGCAACATGCACGCCATTATTCCTTGGCTGGACCAGGTCTTTCAGGACAAAAAAGGATCGTACATCAGGTTTTTGGCCTGCCGTGATGCTTCTGCTCAACAGCTTCTGGATCTCCTGCAAGATGTAACTAAATTTGGTGGTCTTTTTTGCAAATGACTTGTTAACTTGGGATTGTCAGTTATTAGATTATGACTCAAATCTCGCGACGATCAATAAGCGCAGGCTCATCAAGGCTCTAATAAGGCTCTCGGGCGATTCAGGGCTCCACCCCCGATGCTATACGCTTACGGGGCTTGAACTAGGGGAACACTTGGCAGGCGGATCATTCAGTGATGTTTATCAAGGATCCCTCAGCGGTCAACATGTCGGTATTAAAATGATGAGGGTGTTTGGAAAACGAAACATCGACCAGGTGCTGAAGGTAACAACAAAAGTTGCACGGATCAAGTTTGCGCTGACAGTGCATAGGAGTTTGGTCGAGAAGCGCTCATTTGGCGCCAACTCTCTCATCCCAACCTCCTTCCGTTTTTTGGTTTGTACCAGCTCCAGAACAGGCTTTGCCTAGTCTCTCCGTGGATGGAAAATGGGAACCTCCAGGCATTTTTAAGGGAGTCCCAAGATTCGTATAGCGCTGACCGTCTGATTTCTTGGGGAAGTACCTCTTTTTGACTGAATCCGAGCCATCATTCGAGCCTTCACATCAGATTTTGGATGTGGCCCTCGGACTTCGCTATTTGCACAACGAGCATGTTGTGCACGGCGATTTAAAGGCGGTATGTGGCTGATATTTTCTACTGTCGTTTTTTCCCTCTCCCCTCACACATTTACGTAGGAAAACATCTTCGTAACTCCCTCGCTCAGGGCCTGTATCGCAGATTTCGGCCTTTCTTCTATTATTACTACAATGTCTTCGCTACAATTCATGAGTTCTTCTCATGCACAAGGGGGTACAACACGCTATCAAGCACCCGAACTGCTTCGAGGAGGACAAAATGGTCTACACTCGGATATGTATGCATTCGCCTGCGTCGCATATCAGGTACTCTTCATTTTTTTTTTTTTCAATTCCGTCCCTGTGATCGTTGATATCTTTTGGGGACAGCTGGTGGCAGGAAAACATCCGTTTTGGGAATTACGTTATGACAGTGCGGTGATCAAGGCGGTGGTTGACGGTCTTCGACCTTCGCAGCCCACATCGTGTTCCGGAACACCACTATTGGATGGTCTCTGGATCCTCCTCCAAAACTGCTGGGAAGATCTACCAGAAAAACGCCCGACGGCTGTCCAGACCGTTGATCGACTCACGGGACCTGTTATTCAAGCAAAGACAGTCCAGTCCAGCGCAGACTGGGACGAGACATTCACCTCCAGGTTTCGTCGCTCTTTCCTGAGACAACCAACCCTACTCTCAGTTTCCGAACTCGAACAGATCATTTTTGGATGGTTTGTTCCAAATAACTTTGAATCACATCATAAATGATTATTTTTATTTACAGAATCGGCTCGCAGCGAAACCCTCGGTGGTGTGGAAACCCAAGCTTCCATTTAAAAGCAACAGTACCAAACTTTTTTTTTTCTTTCTTTCTTTTGGATGTCAAACGTTAACATTGAACTAGTCGAGATTCCTGAACACCTGATTTTTACGTTGCCGAGTATCCGTATACTTAACACGAACTCAATATCATTGTATTTTAGACTGTAGCTCCTGCTCCGTGAACGCTTCCATCCGTCGAGGTTGACGGACGATCTCCAGCCTCAGTAAATATTGGTCAATCGTTCATTTTTTTTAGAGTGGGACGCCCAGATACATTCCGATCCCAGTCAACTCCAAATTAACTGATGTCGAGTTCGCGATCAGAGGACTCGCGGGGAGTTACTGTGTAAGCCGAATTTATCGCTCCCGAACCCGACACGTCCCTTCGAGCCGATTTGATGGCGCATCACACTTTAGCTGATTGCCGAGAGAGAGGTGTAGCGCCCACGTGACAGTCAGCATTTCTTTCTCCCACCACACGTAAATGGACTCCTCCTCCTACGACGCCCTCTCCGCCCTCGGCGCGCCCCTTACTCTCGAAGAATACACCCGCCTCGCCAACGGGCCCCTCGGCGACGCCCTCGCGTTCCTCAGCGAGCACCTCGTCGGCCGACACGCCGCAGCTTCAGCACGAACGACCTTGTTCCTGTCTGCGCCTTCTTCCTTCCAAGTTTCCTATCTCATTGAATATAAAAATGACAGCGCGCACGAAGCCCAGGCGAAATCGCAGCTCAAGCAGCCCGCGACGACGCGTTCGCGCGCAGACAAGGCCGTCGCGCGCCTCGCGGCAGCCAAGACGTCGTCTGCGGTGCACACGAACCAGCTTGCGGAGCTACGGGAGAAAATGCAGGCTTCTGGTGCTCTTTCATTTATTTCCATTCTATGTGGTCTTGCTGACTTGTTTATCGCAGCGGCGCGCCTCGCAGCCCTGCAGCGCACGCTCGCCGCCAAGAGACGCCTGCTTCTCCTCCTCAACGTCCTCGAGACGAAACACACTCTGAGGACGCAGCGGATAAAGGCGCTGACGCAAAAGATTGGCCAGCTGAGGTGGGTGCGGTTTCTACTTACTGTATCAGACCGAGTCGGACTGTGACTGAACGCGTATCTTGCCCAGACAAACTCTACCGCAAACAAATCCAGTCTCGATTCCCCCGCTTCTTCTCCCTTCTCCTTCACCGTTCCCGGCGCGCATTTCGCATACGCGCGATCGTCTTGCGGTGCGTCTCCTCTCGTTATTCTTCTTTCCTTGCCTTGTGGCTGATCGCACTTCCAAGGCCCTCCACCGCCTCGCCTCTCCCCATCCTGATCCCCGGGCGCGCCTATCGCGCGCCGTCGCCCGCATCCTCGCCACGGATACTAGTCATCCAGACACGAAACGCGTGGTGTATGTACTTCGTACTTCCTCCCCTTCCTATCGACTTGGATAAACTGACTCGCCTTGCAATGGAAAGACAGCGTTGTATCGCTTTCGCCGAACGACGTGCTGCTGTCGAATTCAAGAGCCAGAACAACCAGAACGAGAACGGGGACGTCCGCGTACTCGACGCGAAGAGCCAAGCTAACGTGCGTCCTTCTGCTTCCTCTTCCCGTATAACTTAGCGATTTGATGCGCATGCAGAAAGCAAAGGCCACGAAACTACAATCTCTCGTCGAAAGGTGTGCGGCGCTCGGAGTTGGTTGTGTGGGGGAGGTGGGGGAGGTGCGTCGTTTGTTCTTCTTCTTACTCACCTTTTCCTTAATTTTTTTTAAAATCTACTCGCCACTGGACGAAAATTAATATTATGAGCAGATATCAATGCACACGAGCGCCTTCGCTTCCCTACGCCAGTCTCTCCAGGCGGAGTCCGAGGCGGCCAAGGGGCACGTCGAGGCCCTAAGAGGGGTCGTACGCGCGTCTCCCGAGGTCGACGACAGGAAAAGGAAAAGGAAACAGGAAGAGTCGTTCGCGGGGCGCGTCAAACACGCGTGTCGGATGTCGCAGAGTGCGGTACGTGCATCCACCTCGCTTCTTATAAGGTATAAAGCGTATGTGGTTACTGATGATGATTTTTTTGGGGGCAGACCACGCGCGCGGTACTGGAGGAGGTGGGAAGGGTTGTGCGGAGGGGTGCGTACCGTCTTCTTCTTTTATTTCCTTTGATTCATTAAATAAATTCGTAATTTTTTCTCCGTGCAGCAAACCGCCGCCAACGCCTCCTCGACTCTGGCACGAGTGCGCTTGTCGTCCCGTCCGGGCCCTCGTCTGTGGACATCGGTACGCGGGCCTCTTTAGTTTTAAAATAAATAAATGGAGTTGATTAACCACTCACCGACTTCCCAGCCACACGCACGGCACAGCACGCCCGCGGGGTCGAACTCATCACGCGGAAGGCGGCGAAGGCGGGGCTGGGGCGGGAGAGGGCGCGGGAGGTGGAGGGGGTGGTTAAGGACTGGAGGGGGGTTGTGGGTTCGAGCGTGGGGGGGAAGGAGAAATGAAGAGCGGATTACAGTCAAGTGGGGGGTTCGTGGACTAGAGTGGCGGTTGGATAAGGATGTTCAGTTTTAATTGTTATTGACAACTTTTTGGCATGTTTGGTTGGAAAGAAGAGTGAGACGTACCATTTTATCAGGATGAACAAACAGATGAACTGTTGATATGATTTCCAGCCAAACATGCAACTTGAAAGCTCGTCGTAAATCGGTTCTTCACGTTTTCCAAATCTTTTTCGGTGCACCCTTCTGCGGAAGTGAACGTGGATTGAATATATTGAACTCTGCACCTGCCTCGAGCCAAGGTTGATTTTGTTTTTATTGGCTGTTTTCTAAGCAGCGGTCTTCGCAAGTCGACGCGAAGCGCGTCGAAATTTTTATTAAAAACGGCGGCTGAAAGATGCTGGGTGCGTGCGTATTTTACCTATACAAAAAAAATTGTTCCACTAACCTTATTCAATCTGGCTTCGATATTAATCCGTTTGGAACCGAAGTTCGATGCACGTAGCATTGACTGGGAAGTTAATAAATTCCCAGCGAAAAGAATCAAAACTGAACTCAGGTCACCTCGAAAGCCGGCTTTGGATCTCATTGATCGCCAAAGTCATGTTCAATTTTTTTTTCTTCTTTTGGTTGTTTTTTGTTTTTTCAAACTCAATTCTGGCTCAAAAAATAAGCTGCTTGAATTTCAGCCTCTTTACGTGTTGAAAATTTTTTTTTTCCAAACTCCTGAGCCAATCCGTCTCTGAGGAGTCCACCACCATCTCACCAAATAAACAACTCCAGTCGAAGCACAGAGCGACAGTGGGACTCCCAATGCGCGTCTCTGTCTTTCTGCGACGCTGAAAGCTCAAATCCTTATCTCGGCCGCGTCTTCGGGCTGTATCGGACGGCGAGCAGCAATGTCTTACTTCACCTCCTGAATCACAGCCCCTACCCCTGCCTCTGCCCCTGTCTGGGGCTTGGAATAAGTCATATGCGGAAAACTAGTCCAAGGGGCGCAACTTAAAGCGTAATCTTCGGGGTAGTCTGACTTGAGCTTGTCCCTCGAGCAAAACACCAGCCTGGTCGACTTGCAAAGCTTCGGCACCCATGCATCGACTGCCGGCGCCAATATTCACATGTTCACATTGCACAATAATTCACTAGATGTCGACGTTTACTTCATGGGCTCTATCACACTGTTGCGGCACATATCGCTTCTACGTATCTCCCGTCTCAAATTGCCCTACAATGGATGAAGAAGAGACCTGTGTTCTAACGCATGCCGCAGCACAGTGGGACTTTCTTCGTAGAGCTTCTCAGCAACATGTACGTGATATTGGTTCACGTCCATCTACATCGACATTCTTGAAAGGCACTATGCCATGAAAGCGTCCAAAACAAGAGGAACCAGCAATACAATTCTTAGCCTAAAGCAGAGCAACCACTCCTGCCCATGCGAGGAAGACTCGGACTTTACATGGCTTCATTTGATTGCTTGCCCATCCCTGATGCGAACCTGTCTGAAACCGACGTGTCTTCTGTCGGTTTCTCGGTCATATTCCGCACCCTATCCTTGCAGTCCTATCCGCGGAAATGACATACATCAAGAGCCGGCAAGTGATCACCGTACCCTGCCAGCCACAGGGACGTGAGTTCGCACAAGCAGGCTCTGTAAATTCTGCCGGGGAGGTGACAACGATGAAGTTCACGCATTCTTTGACTGTACTGCTGATTCACAACTGGTTGAACCCAGATTCATGTTCCCTGAGACACTGAAAATCTGTGACTTGACTAAGTTGGGCTCCTGCCTCCACAGTGATCTCGAGTTGCACTTCACAAAGATCTCGAGTTACGACTTCACGCTGAAGCTCGTTCCTTCGAGGAAAGCGGTACAAGTTTGCGAAACACATCTTCCTCATTCTTCGTCTTTTCAATGAGACCCCCAGTGGTTTTTACGACTCGCGGTTGACATACATTCCACCCGTCTTCTAAGCTCTCTTCGTGAGAGGTCTATTACCTAAGGTAGATAGGTTTTCACAGCGAAAGAGCCGTTGACGTCTGTAGCATACAATCTGGACGTGTTGTATGTCGGTACAGAGCCTGCTTGTTCCTTATTGGGACCACCGCAGTAATACATCCTTCCTTCCTTCCTTCCTTCCTTCCAGTGGCTCGAAAAGGCAATTTGTGGCTGTATCTGTTTGTCTTGTTCAGTTGTTCAGTTGTTGTGTTCCTTCTTGAACTATGACCATCGAGATTCCCCAAGAACTTATAGATGAGATACTCGCTCATCTGGCCGGTGACTCTGCCTCTCTCCGAGCTTGTTCTCTAGTGTGCCGTGCCTGGGTCTCATCCAGCAGACGTCCCCTTTTCGAAACATGTACCCTCGACGGAACAACCATCCTCGCATTCCGCGACTTCCTACGCGCACCTCAAGGTTGTACCTTCCTGCCGCACATCCAAAAAATCAAGGCTACGCGATTCTTCCGGCACCCAAACGACCGCTATTTCGACGAGGTCGCCACGGACCTGCGCCGCCTCATTGGCGTCCGCACGCTTGAGCTGGCGCTCAGCTTCAAAACCATATCGCTCAGCTCGAAACCCATGAGGGTGCCACCCATTGACGCGTATCTCACCACCGGATTTGTTGCGGCCTTCCCGCACGTCACGCGCCTCGTCCTCACCGAATGCGTTTTCCGCGGCTTCCGCTTGCCACCCGCACCGCTCGTCGCGATGCTGTGTCTCTTTCCCGCCCTTCAGGTGTTGCACATCCGCGAGGTGTTCGGGACTCTCCAGGATCCCCCTGCGAGCGCAGTTCCTCCGCGCGGGCTGCACAGCCTGCAACTCTGTACGCGCGCGACGGGCCCGATTCTCGCGTGGCTGCACAGATTTAACCATCTCCCCAACATTGACTCGCTAGAGTTGGCCCTATTGCAGCACACCCACGTTCCGGTCGTGCATGCGGCACTGCAGCAGGCCCGCGGCGCCATTCAGCATCTTAACATCGACCCAACAGGTTTACTTGGGGCGTCGTCTCACTGTACGTTCCGCCGTTCCCCTCCTTCTTCCGCTGATCTCAACACACGTCCCTGTAGTTATGTTTGATTTGTCGCTACACCCCAACCTCCGAACGCTGGCTGTCTTCCATTTCGACCCGGGAGACTTCGACCCCGCGAGGTTCATGATGTTTATACAGACACTCACCGCACCTACGCTCGAGGTCCTTTCCCTTGAGTTCAAACCCTTGCTGTGGCAGGGCATCGACTGGCCGGCGCTGGACGCGTTTCTGTGCTCGGCGATCCGCTTTCCTCGCCTGGGCATGGTGCTGTTCAAGTGCAGCGACCATTCCACACGTGAGGCCCCCGGTATGCACAATAATTTGCGAGAGGTGTTGCCATTGCTTGGCGCCGCGGGGGTGCTCAAGATGGAATGTTTGGGATTGCCATTTACCGACTAGTGTCGTTACAGGGATCATCCATTCCCTCGCGTTGAGAATCCTCATGCAGTGAAGCTCAGAAGCCGAAGCACGAGGTCCCATTCATTGTTGAAGCGTCTGTCTAAGAGAGTTTGCATCATCCCCAACTATCAAAAGCCCCGTTCACTTTGCATTCTATGTTGAAATATCTCTCAGGCTACTGTGGCTCAATTGCAGGTATTCGGTCCATGCCATACCCTTATTCCCGCGACCTCAGTGTAAATAATACGGAAGTTCAAAGCCATTATTGTCAAGTGTGCATTTTCTTTCTTCTTATTCCCACTCGTACTCATTTCCTTGACCGTAAATAGTATCTTTCAGTGTTTGATTTGATCTCCGTTCTCGCTTTTTAAGCACCCCAAGCCCGATGGTATAATTCATATTCAAAGTCCCCGGCATAACTCACATAATCTAGTCCACTCCTCAGGCCCCTTAATTCCCGTTCCTCCAGCACGCCGTCAGACTCCGAGTCCACGCTGAAGTTCGGATCCTCGTCCAGCTTCCTGATGACGCCAGATTTTATTCTCGATACTTAAATTGACTCCACATTGCAGGCCCTTTTTTCACTCCTATTCGCGCTATGGTTTTTCTTCTTCTTTCCTTTCTGTTTCATTTCACCCGAAGGCCGTAGAAGGGCACGTTTTTCAACTTTAAATTACAGTTGCGACTGAGAGGTTTTTGTTCGTCTTGCATGTGCTAATGCCACCATACTTTAGAAGAGTGCGACGTACATTTTTATCAGGATGCACTATGGCGGTCAACGTACAGCTTTAAAAAATGGGGTATAAACTGACAATTTTGGTTTGAGGCTGTAAACACAGGAATTTGACAGAAGATTGGTTTTTTTTTTTTTGCAAGCTCAATTCTGGCTCAAAAAATAAGCTGCTTGAATATCAGCCTCTTTACGTGTTGAATATTTTTTTTCTCTCAAATTCCTGAGCCAATCCGTCTCTGAGGAGTCCACCATCGTCTCATCCAATAAACAACTCCAGTGGCTCGAAAAGGCAATTTGTGGCTGTATCTGTTTGTCTCGTTCAGTTGTTGTGTTCCTTCTTGAACTATGACATCGAGTTTCCCCAAGAACTTATAGATGAGATCCTCGATCATCTGGCCGGTGACTCTGCTTCTCTCGGAGCTTGTTCTCTAGTGTGCCATGCTTGGGTCTCATCCAGCAGACGTCCCTTTTCGAAACATGTACCCTCGACGGAACAACCATCCTCGCATTCCGCGACTTCCTACGCGCCCCTCAAGTCTGTACCTTCCTGCCTCACATTCGAAAAATTAGGGCTAGGCGATCCTTCCGGCACCCAACGACCACTATTTCGACGAGGTCGCCACGGACCTGCGCCGCCTCACTGGCGTCCGCACGCTTGAGCTAGCCCTCAGCGTCGAAACCGTGGTTGCGGCACCCTTGAATTGACGCGTATCTCACCACCGGATTTGTTGCGGCCTTCCCGCACGTCACGCGCCTCGAATGCGATTTCCACGATTCCCGCAGGTCACCCGCACCGCTCGTCGCGATGCTGTCTCTCTTTCCCGCTCTTCAGGTGTTGCACGTCCGCGAGGTGTTCGGATTCTCCAGGATCCTTCTGCGACCTCAGTTCCCCGCGTGGGCTGCACAGCCTGCAACTCTGTACGCGCGCGACGGACCCGATTCTCGCGTGGCTGCACAGATTTAACCATCTCCCCAACATTGACTCGCTAGAGTTGGCCCTATTGCAGCACACCCACGTTCCGGTCGTGCATGCGGCACTGCAGCAGGCCCGCGGCGCCATTCAGCATCTTAACATCGACCTAACATCTTTACTTGGGGCGCCGTCTCAACGTCGTTCCGCCGTTCCCCTCCTTCTTCCGCTGATCTCAACACAGGCCCGTAGTCATGTTTGGTTTGTCGCTACACCCCAACCTCCGAACGCTGGCTGTCTTCCATGTCGACATGGGAGACTTCGACCCCGCGATGTTCATGGTGTTCATAAAGACACTCATCGCACCTGCGCTCGAGGTCCTTTCACTTGAGCTTGTTCCCTTGCTGCGGCGGGGCATCGACTGGCGGCGCTGGACGTGTTTCTGTGCTCGGCGATCGTTTTCCTCGCCTGTGGATGGTGCTGTTCAAGTGCCGCGGCCATCTCACACGTGACGTTCCTCACGATATGCACGATAATTTGCGAGAGGTGTTGCCACTGCTTGGCGCCGCGGGGGTGCTCAAGATGGAATGTTTGGGATCGCCATTTACCGACTTTTTAGTATCGTTACAGGGTTCATCCATTCCCTCACGTTGAGAATCCTCAGGCAGTGAAGCTCAGAAGTCGAGGCATGAGGTCCATTCATTGTTGAAGCGTCTGTCTAGGAGCATCATCCCCAACCATCGAAACCCGTTCAATATTCCTTTCTATGTCGAAATATTTCGGGCTACTAGCACTGCGGCGGTATTTGGTTGTCCCTCGATTACCGCGACCTCAGTGTAAATAATTTGGAGGTCAAAGAACTAATCTAGTCCACTTCGGATCCTCGGAACCCTTCATTCCCGTTCCTTCAGCACATCGTCCCACTCCAAATCCACGCTAAAGTTCGGATCCTCGTTCAGCTTCCTGATGGCGCCAGATTTTATTCTCGATACTTAAATTGACTCCACACTCGCAGGCCCTTTTTTCACTCCTATTCTCGCTATGGTTTTCTTCTTCTTTCTTTTCTGTTTCGTTTCAACCCAAGGCCGTAGAAGGCCACGTTTTTCAACTCTTTAAATTACAATGTGGCTGAGAGAAGGTTTCGTTCGTTTTGCATGCGCTAATGCCACTGTATATGCTTAGGTTTTAAGGAGCGATAATCTCGGTAATATCATTTGCCAGTGCGCAGGCTTCGAATTATTATGGTCTGGAATGCGTTGGACTTGGAATACTTGGTCGGCAGCGGGAGGTCTAAACGAGCTCAGGCTGATCCCCATCAAGGTCAAAGTTCGTGGTGGTCTTTAATTCGCGGATAAGTCGTCACGATTGAGAGCGGCCCAGGACTCGGAGGTAATCTGGACAGGCTGCATTAATTTACAGAGATGATGCGAGTACTCGGACGACTATCTCTGCAACGAAGAGGCCGACGAACGCCGCCTCTCGGCTTCGTAATACCGACGGGCCCGAATTCGGCTTCGACGTAGCGCTTGGCGCCGGGTCGGCCCCGCTATCAGACGCAGAGGCGCTAGAACTCGACGGGTATGGCGCGTCCAAACCGCCCTCGGTACAGAGCTCAGAGAGACAGTTAGTTGTGCCGCAGCAGCTGAGCCAGGATTTTTTGCTTCCATCGGACTCGGGCAACCCGGTGTTGTAAGGGCATCCGAGGGTCCCGTTTATTTTCGTGGCGGTGCTTCCGCGTTGCGTACGGCAGGTGAGCTGGAGGGAGTCGGGCTTCATTATACAGCCTGAGACGCGGTGTGATTAGTTTCATCCTTGCTGAAGTTCGTCGACTCACCTCGGAAGTAGGGGGTGTGGGTGATATCGCCCGGGCCAGTGGTTGGTTGGATGAGAGACATGTTTTTTTGAAAAGATAGAAAGAGTCTTTATGAAAAGAGTTAAATATTCAAGGGGAAGATAAGCGTCGGTCGCCGTACTCGGTGCATGTTGTTGCTGGTGTTGACGTTGCCCATACGCACAGTAGCCTGCCCAACGAGATTGCTGTGCCGTTGACATTGAAACAGAGTTCCGGATTTCTTCGGGAAATCAAGGTTAGAGAACCTAAAATTTAATTGAACATCAAGTTTGTCGTTAGAACTGAAATCGCAATCATTCTGCACGTTTCTACTTTTCGGGTTCATATGTTCATATTCCTCGCTTTGACCGTATCACGTGACATACCATTCTTTTGGAAATTTCGCAGTTCAACTTGTAGAACAGCAGGTGTCACAGGTCTCGATATTAATATCTATTGGGGATCAAATTTAGGTGGGATATCATGCCGAAAGACACGGCATCCGTCAACATTCAACGTCCTTTCTTGAAGTTTGGCATATAGACTATTTACGCTGGCACAAACACGTAAAGGAAATAAGACGTATGGTATCAAATTCAGTATTCGAGAAATCAGAAGTCCCCATTTATGCAGCGGGGGAGCAATCTCCCTCGAGACTCGCGATCCCGTGGAAAGTGAACCGTGCGAAGACGGGGAAATCGGACGAGGCGAGGAACTTGTCGACTGTGGCCCAGTTCATGAGGGTATATCAATCATCGGTATGGTTGATCAGGATGCATTCTAACGAAGGGGACAAAATTCGAAGGATGAATTGGAAGAGTCGGTCGTAGGCTGCCGCGTCCTGGGTGTTGGAGTTCAGTTTAGGGAGGTCGAGGGTTTGGAGGTTTTCATTCAGTGAGAGGTCGAAGATGTAACTGTAATTATGCGCGTGGTTAGTGGCCACGAACCGTAAGTACCATAGCACTGGCAGTAACCCACCTGGTCCACGAGTAAAATTTTCGCTTTGAGGTTGAGATGGCGGAAGATGCAGCCGAGGGCTGGAGAAATCGGCGAGAGTTCCAGATCGTCGATCTGACGCAGTTGAACCATATCAACCATGCGAAAATGTGGCACACGCTTTCGCCACCCATTTTTATGCTGTGGGAGCGAGATATTGCGGGAGAGGGCAACGGCGGCTTGCCCGTCCAGAACTTGACCGGCGACAAAAGAGTGAGCTTCAGCTACCGAAGAGAGGGCAGCAGCCGGTCAAGCGGAAATAAATCGAGACCCTTAGCATCGGGAAATTGACGCATCGAGAACCAAAAAATGTGGTCTTGAATCGAGCAGAGAAAACGTTGACGGAGAAAGCCACGAAATTGAACGTTCTCAGTGAACCACAAGAGAAAGTATGGAAATAAAATAAGCTGGAGCTCACAAACTCCTCGGCATTTTTCCCCTTTCTGTGATACCGAGAAGGTTCATTAGAATCGTCTTGGCCAAGGTCTTGGCAATGCCATTGAATTGGCAGTGGGCACCCGAAAATCGGTTGATCATCACGGTACGACGAACCATGAGGCACAGTTCTGAGCGAGTTCATGTGCCAACGCGAATCGACTTTTCGAACCTGTTTTGTTCAGCCTTGGTCCAACCTTTCAACAGAGAAAGAGAAGAAAGAGAAATAAATTACGCACCGCCACCGACTCGGGAGCTATTGTGCCGTAAGCAGAGAGGAAGCGGAAGCAAGAAATGGTTTGTTCCGATACTTCAATCTTCCTGGGTCAATGTATCTGAAGCCCGTCGGATCTGCGGAGGAGGATGACCACGGACAGCCGAGGATGACTTGGAGCTTGCGAGCAGTGGATGGACTCGTTGCTCGGGCGGCGAGGGAGCGCTTGCCCGCGGATGGTTTGGGTCGGCGAACGTCAGCGAAACTTGAAGGCGAAAATGGCACTTTAATGGGGTGCCGAGCACTGAGACACACAAGAGATGCACCTATCTTTCGTCTGCTGGTCCGATCTCAACGTAGTTGGGCAAGAGCTGATTTTTTAGCGGCATACCTAAAGTGAGTGGTTGGCAAAGAAGGTACAATCTCGATACTGATGAAAAATGAATCCAGTTTCCTCGGTTGCATGAGTGGCACGTCGATATGCGTCCACGTAGAGGCGGGAGACTATTAAAGGCTCCACGTTAGCCATTGCCTCCGCATAGTTCGGGCGATAGCGAGGCATTTTACGAAGCCGTTCCGGCGTCAATTTCGCGTCAAGAGCTTTTTCGTCAATAAGTCGGAACTTGCACAGGTGAGCTTTATTTTCCAATTGACGAACGGCGAACTGAAGCGGATTCTTTCAAATGAAAAGCGGAAGAAACGTGAGTTTCAGAGCAAAATCGGGGACCTGGAGCGGGGCTGTCGCAAAGTGACATGTGAAGAACTAGAAGAAGTGCTATTGCCAAATTTGGCAAGTAACTTGACATATTTGGCCGCGTCGCGAATATGAGAGCCGAAAATTAAGCCGCCGCCCGCCGGATTCCAAACTCCGACAGTCGCGGTATAAATTGGTTGGGCGAGATTCACCAGTCCAGTTCTGAACTCTTTCAGCAACGCCCATCCTCTTCCTTCTTGGCGACAATGCGTCTCGCCCCCACACTCGTTCTATCGTCCCTCGCCGGCGTTCTCGTTCCTTTAGTCCACGCCCATGGCTCATTCCATACCTCGCCGTCTCGTAGCCTCGCCCGCTTGCAGCACCACGAATCCAGGGCACTTATTGATGTCTGCGTCACCATTCCCAGTCTCGTCCTCGACGTTGCCTCGCTTATTGGCGCCAACCTCAAACTCTGCTTGTGTATCAAGGTCTGTTCTAACGTGTCTTCTTCCCGCTCATTTCTCTTCTCAACCTCCTCGCTTAGGATCTTGACATCTACCTCAAGACCCATGCGGACGTCACCCTCCAAAATAATGCTATCGCAGAGGCCAATGCCGCCGTGAGTCGTTGTCTTCTTGTTCGCTGCCCACTTTAACCTCAGCCTTTTAAGATTAATGCTGACGGTCGAAGGAAAACCTGCGGAAAGCTCCCAGCCCACGCCCACCGTGCATGCACCACTGCTGATCCTTGCGCGTTCGAATGCGACACCCCGTATATCCGTCAAGGCGATCAGTGCAAATGTAAAGTAAGTACCTGTCGCGCGCATATTCACCTCTTCTTTTTCGCGCATATATCCATCTTTTCTTTCTTCGCGAGTGCAATCTACCTTTATCTTTTCTTCCTTTCCGTCGCGCATATATCCACCTTCTTCCTTCGTGACATAGCCACCCTTTCTTCCCTTTTTGTCATGTTTCCGCTTAATCTTGATACTGACTCTTCCTTCTAGATCGCGGGCTGTGGCGCGTCTCCTACGGCTCGTTCTCTGAAATCGCGCAGGTCAACGATAACCAATTGGAAAGACGCCAAAGCAATTTGTGGATCCCTCGCCGTTTGCGGTGTCAAAGGCAAACCTGAGGGGTGGGAGTGTCTCGACGTGACGGACAGCTGTGAGTATTGCTCGCATTCTCGCTTATGCTGTACTTATATTCTTCCTCAGGCGGCGGTTGTCCAGCCGACCATCCGTTCCCCAAATCTAGTGTTCCACCCGGTACCGACTGTCATAATATCCCGCACTCAAAGAACGTCGGATGCGAGCAGGGCAAATGTGTCGTCAAGGAATGCTTCGAGGGCTATACCGTCAGCTCTGCCCGTGACAAGTGCATCCCTCATCATTCGCATCGAGACTTGATCACCCTTGGAGGCGCCCCCGCAGCTGGCTCCAATCCCATGGCGAGCTCCCTAGCCAGCATCATTGCCAGCGTCAATAAGTTATTGACCAAGCCGACCGGTTCTGTCGACGTCACTCCCGTCCTGGACAGCATCACGAAGCTGCTCGGCAGCGTACTCGATCTCCGGGTCAATCTCAATGTAACCATCACCTTAGCCACTTCCCTTCAGAGCACCTTGACGCAGTGCGGCTGCGATCCTACACTTCTCGCCATTGTCAACAATCTTCTGAACAGTCTCCTCAGCTTGTTAGACGTCTGTCGCAACGGCGTCCCACCCATCGATGGAACCGATTCGTGCCTCACCGTAGACGTCAGCCACGTCGTGTGTAGTCTCCTCCCCGGAGTTTGCATCGACCCCATCTTTGTCTGTGGATCATTGGGAAAGTTACTCCACGACCTTCTCCAGCCTCTCCTCAACACGCTTGGTGTCGGCGTGCTGCCGGCGACGGTGTGCCCTAAATGCATCGCGACCCTTCCTTCGGGTGCAGCTACACTTCCTTCCGCTACAGCTACGCCTCCTACAGTTCCTTCCGCTGTCGCTACTCCTTCTGCAGCTCCTTCCACTGCCGCCGCTCATCCCTCGGACCCTAACATCGTTATCAATATCGCCGGAATCACCATCGACCTCGCCCTCCACATTAGTACAGTCGCTTCCAATCTTGATCCCTCTTCTTGTGGCGATCTCATTGCCGCCCTCAATGATTTGGTGAAGCCTATATTGGGACAACCGTTGACTGGTCCTGATGGACTCCTCGCGGGTGTTCTTCGCAGAGGCCTAGTCGACTTGAATTTGAATTTGGGAGGCGGCGATAGCACCGAAGCGAATGCCTTGAACTCGTTGCTTCAGAATGCCCACGACGCGGTGAAGAACGCGCCCGATTCCTGCAAAGCCGGTGGTCTCGTGAACGACCTGCTGAGCCAAGTGGTGACGGCGGTGAACAACTTGGTGAATGGGTTGTTGGGCTGCGGATGTGGGAACGCTGTCGCGGGCGCCATCGCTGAAGCCCAGAAAAAGGCCATCTCGACGCCTCCTACGATCACCTCTCTCGTCCCAGGGCCGTCTCTCCCTCGGACTCCACCAACAAGCTCATCGACAAAGCAAAGGTCGTCCTTGGCCTGTCTCTCCACATCAATTTGGCTTGTGGGAACATGCCCTTCGCGAAGTCTTTCGTCAAGCAGCTGAACGCGGAGGGAATAAACCCGCTGCTCGTGACTTGCGTTGGTCACGACCTGCTCAGGTTGAGCGACAAAGGGACGCTGGGCGGCGAGGTCGCGACCATTTTGGGCGGGGGAAAAGCGTTGGGCGTTGATGGGATGAAGAAGCTCGTCCAGACGGCGCTCCGCCTAGTGGAGAATGCGCGCGGGAACAAGAGCTGCGGGTGTAATCGCGCCGCTGACCAGCTCACACAGGGCCTCAAGGAGCTGGCAAAGGCCTACGGCGAGTTTTTGGATGCGTCGAAGAAATGCGGGGACAAGGGCCCGGCGCTCGTGGTCCATGTTACAGGGCTCATGTCCCAGAGCAACATCAAGGCGTTCCAGCTTCTCAACAGCTAATTGCCTTTTAATTCTCTTGTCTTATCCTTCAGTATCCTTGGTATGTCGATGTCTCTCTTTTGCGTGCGCGCGCTGATTAGGCTTTGTTCGGGCAGGACAATCCCATTCCATTCCAATCCGCATGTGTCTCGCCTCTCTCGTCTTTTGTGCATTTCCTTTTTCGCTTTTGATTTACTTTCGACGACTTTTTTTTTACTTTACTTACAGCGTAGCGTACTTCGGTACTTATTTGACGAGTCCCCATGGGCGTATACTTCCTCCGTCCCTCCCCGCCCCACCGCCTTCTTCTAGTTTTTCGCTTTCTTCACCGATTGACTTATACGTAGAAATATATTTTGCATGAGATCCGTGAAAATCTCACCGATACCGACATGCACCGCCGTGGGGAGAAGGCGTGGCCTGCAGACCAGCCTGCACACTCCGAAGATGTCGGTCGTCGGGAGAAGAGGACTTTCTTGGACATGGCCGTACATAATCCCTCTCAATCTGATGGCACCTCGCTCCGACTTGCTCACTGCTCCACTTGTCTCCGGCTTTTGAGGGTTACTTCCGACAGCTATATAGGCTTCGATTTTCTATGTTCTCGGATTTTTCAAGGAAGATTCTGGAAAGCGACGAAGAAGCCGGTCGGATCCAGTGCTAATATCCAACTTGCCATAACTTGATATTTCTCTCCCAAAATACAGCTCGACATTGACCGGCCGATACCACACACCCCGCCGGTCGTCGGGGGTATCTAAATGGTGCCATATTCGATGCCTGCAGACCAGCCTGCAGACTTCGGAGAATGATGGGAAACGTCGGGTCATCGGGAGAAAGATAAACACTCTGACCTGCAGACCAGCCTTAATACTGCGCTTGCGCCGATACTGACTCATCCTTGCGGTATTCCATATGCTCTGGATGGCCTGCAGACCATTCCTAACGCGCTTAACACCGCATAAACGTCGTCGGCGACCGTTGCCGTCGTTATCTCGTCGGTCTGTTGGCGATTATTTTCGCATTTTTTTGGAGGGCTTTGGGAGCTTTAGTCCCTCGATTTTATGGGTTCGGAGGATGAATAAGATGTAACAGAGAGTGTCTAGATTTTTTGTGAATTTTTGGGTGAGGGCAAGTAACAGAACGGTTGTGATTGGGCCGGGCTATAGATTTCACGTGTGATCTATAAAAATGCCAGCGTGATCGCTCATTCTCTTCATTCCTCCGCCCATTGTGCGCGATGCTCAACCTTTCCAATAGGACTGCTGGCGCGATGCGCGCGCTGCAGCGCATGGCCGCAGGTATGGCCACCGCTGCACCCAGAATTGGCGACACAAAAGTCCCCATGTCGCTCTTGGAGAAGGGAGTGTACATTAATTACCAGCGCATCGAGGATAACCTCGTTATTGTGCGCGAAAGGTCTTTTTTCTTCTCTTTCGCGTCGTTTTTGTGTGCTGAGACCGTTCCGCAGGCTGCGCCGTCCCTTGACCTTGTCGGAGAAGATTCTGTATGGCCATCTCGACGACCCACAAGGGCAAGATATCGAGCGCGGCGTCAGTTACTTGAAACTTCGTCCAGACGTAAGTTGTTATTTCTTTGCACTCATGTCGGAAGGCAGACCAAGGACCTCAACGCAACGAGTCGAGTGTGTCACAAACACTTGGCGGCGTTAGCGTTTGACTTCTCGAATCGGAGTCCCGAATTCCTTTCTATTCATTGATTCTCAACTTGACCTACATTATACTGACCGTTTTCCTTTCCTCAGCGAGTCGCCTGCCAGGATGCTACGGCCCAGGTATGTTACAGCCAGTAGCGATAACGTCTGGCGCATCTGACGTCATTCGCTAGATGGCGCTGTTACAATTCATGTCGGCAGGGATGCCCACAGCCGCGGTCCCAACCACCGTGCACTGTGATCACCTTATCGAGGCTCAGGTTGGCGGCGTAAAGGATTTGGCTCGCGCAATCAGCATCAACAAGGAGGTTTATGACTTCCTTGCTACCGCTACCGCCAAGGTCAGTCGATTTTTTGAAAAATAAAAAATAAATCAATGCGTTTCTCATACAAATTCTAGTACGGACTCGGCTTCTGGAAACCCGGCTCTGGTATCATCCACCAAATTATCCTCGAAAACTATGCCTTCCCCGGTGGACTTATGATCGGTACTGACTCGCACACCCCCAATGCTGGCGGTTTGGGAATGATTGCGTGCGGTGTCGGTGGTGCCGACGCGGTCGACGTTATGGCGGACATTCCTTGGGAACTCAAGTGCCCCAAGGTCATCGGTGTGAATCTCACAGGCAAAATCGGCGGCTGGACAACACCCAAGGGTATGCTAATCTTTCTTTTCGTACTTTGCTCGTATTGACGAGATACAGACGTTATTCTCAAGGTCGCCGGAATCCTCACGGTCAAGGGCGGTACCGGTGCTATTGTTGAGTACAAGGGCCCCGGTGTCGAGTCGCTTTCCTGCACGGGTATGGCCACGATCTGCAACATGGGTGCCGAAATCGGAGCAACGACGTCCATGTTCCCCTTCAACAGCCGCATGGCCGACTACTTGAACGCGACGAAGCGCCCGGACATCGCCAACTACGCTACCCGGTTCGCCCACAACCTCAAGGCCGACGAGGGCGCCGAGTACGACCAGGTCATCGAAATTGTGCGTTTCTTTTTCTGTGTAGTATGATTGTAGCTGACCACGTCTCACAGAACCTCTCGGAGCTCGAGCCCCACATCAACGGCCCCTTCACCCCGGATCTCGCTACCCCTATCTCCGCGTTCGCGTCCGAGGCCAAGAAGAACGGCTGGCCCGATGAGATCAAGGTCGCGCTCATCGGCTCGTGCACCAACTCGTCGTACGAGGACATGTCCCGCTCTGCATCCATTGCCAAGGAGGCCGCTTCTCATGGTCTTGACGTGAAGAGCCAGTTCACTATCACCCCCGGCTCTGAGCAGGTGCGCGCGACTATCGACCGCGACGGGCAGATCGGCGTCTTCGAGCAGGTCGGTGGGCTTGTCCTCGCCAACGCTTGCGGCCCGTGTATCGGACAGTGGGACCGCAAGGACGTCGAGAAGGGCGTTGCCAACTCCAGTGAGTTCTTCGCTTAAGTTGGTATTTGAGTTCGAGGCATCGGCTTACGCGTGCATGCAGTCATCACCTCGTATAACCGCAACTTCACCGGCCGCAACGACGCGAACCCCGCGACGCACGCATTTGTCGCTTCCCCGACATCGTCACCGCCATGGCGTTCGCCGGCAGCCTCTCGTTCAACCCCCTCACCGACTCCCTCACCGGCTCCGACGGCAAGCCGTTCAAGTTCTCCGACCCGACGGGCAACGAGCTCCCTCCCCGCGGGTACGACCCCGGCCAGGACACCTTCCAGCCGCCGCCGGCCGACCGCGCGAGCGTGCAGGTTGCGGTCGACCCTAAGAGCGACCGTCTGCAGCTCCTGGAGCCCTTCCAGCCGTGGTCCGGCGAGCCTAAAGACCTGCCCATCCTAATTAAGGTCAAAGGCAAATGCAGTGAGTAGTTTTACCGATCGGAGGCCAAGGAGAGCCACTTATGGATACCCCGCCTAGCGACCGACCATATTAGTGCTGGAGGACCGTGGCTCAAGTACCGCGGACATCTCGAGAATATCTCCCGTGCGTTGCTCGTGTTTCTTTTGCGGTCCTTATCGCGCTTATGCGTGTTGCTTTTTGATGGGCAGAGAACTGCCTGATTGGGGCCATCAACGCGGAGAACGGCGAGGCCAACAAGGTGAAGAACCAGCTGACGGGCGAGTGGGGCGGCGTGCCCAAGGTCGCGGCGGAGTACCGGGAGAAGGGCATCAAGTGGGTCGTGATTGGAGACTCGAACTACGGTGAGGGATCCTCGCGCGAGCACGCGGCGCTCGAGCCGCGCTTCCTCGGTGGGCTCGCGATCATCGTGCGCTCGTTTGCGCGCATCCACGAGACGAACTTGAAGAAGCAGGGCATGCTCGCGCTCACGTTTGTCGAGCCTGCGGATTACGACAAGATTCAGCCGAGCGACCGTGTCGACATTGAGGGACTCGACAGCTTTGCGCCGGGCAAGAATCTGACGCTTGTTGTGAAGCATGAGGACGGAAGCAAGGATGTGAGTTATTTTTGCTCGATTGCGCGTTTGTGGAGTGTGCTGATTGGCGTGTTTGCAGGAGTTACCGCTTGCACACTCGTTCAATGAGGGCCAGATTGCGTGGTTCAAGGCAGGATCTGCGCTCAACCTGGTGGGTCCGGTTGATATGTAATATGTTATATGCGCTGATCAAACTGTTTTAATTCACCAGATGGCGGCTAAGGCGAAGGGACAGTAGATCGAAAAATAGACGTTTGCTTTCATACATGCATCCATACATTGTTCCGAGCTAAATTGCTCGTCTGTTTTTTTATTGTTTTTTCACTGTCCTTCCAAAACTTCATGTACATGAAACGATTCCGCATCAAAAGATGTAGTACGTGTGAACTGAGATTCGAGTTAAGATGTGAAGAGGCTTGGACCGGTCGCAATTTCGGCCAAGAAGATTTTGGTTTCCGCCAAGATGACCAGCCGACCTTTGCCTGCGAACACCTAGGCAATCTTGAGAACTCAATGGGTTTGTTATAATGAATGACGCACTAGATTGGCGGAAGTTGAGCCGAGGAAAAATTTTCCAAGCAGAGTTCCTTCGTCATTCCAGACCTGTAAAATTCCGTCGATTGTCGGATCAGAATTGCTTCAGTAGAAGTATTAGTGAAAGGCGCTGACCTGAACACCATCTCCGCAGCCGGCGTACACGTTCCCTTCAGTGTCGACTTGCACACCGTCCGGCACCCCTGACGGAGAAAACCGTTTTTCGTACAACTTCAATGTTGATGGTGGTATACATACCGGCATCGACATAGGCGAAGACCCGCCGGTTGATGAATGCTTGGGTTTTTTTATCTACATCAAAGGCGTATCTAGAAGTAGAAGGATGCAAGATGAGAAATGTCGGCAACGCCACACGGAAGGGCTCACATCGTCGCGGGTTCAGTCTGATTGTTTCCGAGGAAGCCTCCAGATGCGCCAGTGTCGGCTCTATGCGGCCAATCCAGGCCTGGTCGTCGGCAAGACGCGCTCTATCCGAATAAAAAGGGACGCACATGTACGCTGTCTGTCCGTCTCCGGTAAATGCTATGCCATTGCACTTGTCAAAGTCGGTCGCGACAACGCGAACAGCGCCGGTTTGGGGATTCAGACGGTAAACTTGGTTGGGCATCAGAGGTTCCGGACGGAAGTGATTTAGCCAGCCATAACTGAACAAGGATGATGTGAGATCAGAGACTATGTTAAGAATTCTGCAAAACGCACACGACGTCAGTGAAGAAGATGTTTCCGCTCGGATGGACTTTGATATCATTCAATGAATTAAATTGCCTGCCGAAGAAATTGTCAAGGAGCACGGTTGCATTGTGCGGTGGATTTGGATTAACAAGCGCAATGGAAGGTGGCAAGGGACCGCGGCCAGAATTAATCAGAAGCAGATTCCCACCAAAAGGACCTGTACCCCCGTTCGTCATCTGGATACTCGCCGGGAGGTCGAGCTATCAAACGCATGAGAAATTCATCGGGGCAAGGTCAAAACGCCGAAGAGAGAGAACTCACTTCAGTAACGGGTATGTTAATAGCAGTTCCGTTTAGATTTGCCGGAAGATCCCTGAGGCTGATTCTTCCAACTTTGTTGTTGTGATCAATATCGCTCATGCCAAGCGGGCCTCCATCGTTGCTCGCAAAAAAGACAGAGTCTAGGGTCGCATCGTAGATCGGCGCTTCATGTGCAAAAGCAAACGTGGCGTTCGATGCAATCTCGGTGATACTCGGTGCCTTGCCCAGAACCTTTATCCAGGCACGGGTCAGCATCGATAAAGCGTCAAAAAAAGAGAGAACCTTGAGGAAATCTGGATCGAAGATTTGGAAAAAGGGGGGTTCGGTGCCAGTAGGGTTGAATCCCGAGTCAAAAGATGATTGGCGGAAAGTCCCGTTGGCACCTATGACTGCAAAGGAGCGAGGATCTACAGACTGAATAGACTTGATCGCTCTTTGCCAGAAATATACCATGGAGCTTCATACCACTGATTGCGAGGGTAAAGATGACGCGACTGTGTCTCTATACCAAGAAGAGTCCTTCGCGAAGGTATACGCGGCATATGCAAGAGCACAGACTAAGATAGAGGTCCTCATGTTGGATGCAGGTGGGTGTGAAGGGGGCTGTTGAATAAGCGGCTTTGGGGTCTCACCACTTCGCATCCTTTAAGAACGCGGTCGTAAGCAGACAGCTTCTCCAGAATCGTCACATTACAGACTTTAGAACCCTAGAATGACGTGCGAGAACAATGTGAGAATGGATATTGGCCAACAATAATCCTGGTAATTCAGGGTAGTGTTAGCCTTTCGTTAGCCTTACCTTTGACTACTCACAACGTTAACCTTTAATTCCTAATGTACGAATCTGCCTCAAGTTTGAGCGCCACACCGTTGCCAAGGGATGAACGCGATGAGGGCAGAATCAGGAAGGGAGTTTCCTTTTTGGATACGGTTCCGCCTTTTGGTCAACCACACTCTTTACCGACTGTCATGCGACCCTCTACGGCCTTCCTCCGCCCTCCGAGACTCACGATGTTCAATTCAAATGCGGATGTCGCGTTACTTGCTGATTCCGGCATCACTGCTTCAAGAATCACCGAAATCCCACATTTTCCACATGCCTTCCTCAGATTCCCTCAGTCTGATGTATCGGCGGAATAACCGTCCAAATATGCGTGAAGTGAAATGGGGATTGTTTAAACTTGCCTGGGCCTGAAATTCGGTGCGAATAATCGCACGAGCCGATCCAAATCCGTTTTTGGGGTGCGCGCTTCTTTGCCCAGCAGGTACGCACGTAGGCGGGATCATGGTCTAACTTCCAAAATCCATTTAAACCCGATGAGGGTCCCAGAAGTCAGAGATCCGCAACGAATCGACCGAACGTAACAAGCTCTGCGCCCCCATTCAATTACAGCGCGTCGCTACGAAACTGAACTCGCAACCTCTATACCCACCCACAATTATCAGATGGCCATTGGGCTTCACAAGTTCCCCCAATCGAAGGGATTCGGTGGTTCAATGTCTTTGTTCTCGTTATGACACCTCTCATCGCCATTTACGGCCTCTTGTTCGTTCCATTGGATCGGAGAACAGTCGTTTTCGCGTGCACATACTATTTGTTCTCAATGTTCGGTGAGATTCTGTCGTCCTCGAGTCTGATCTCCATCAAATTTAAGATTTTCCAGGTATCACGGCAGGTGAAATGGCTTGTTATCCGAGTGGCAATTTCTGAACTTGTTTAGGATTCCATCGCCTGTGGTCGCATCGTTCTTACAATGCGAGCTTTCCTCTCCAAGTGTTTCTTATCTTGGGAGGCATCAGTTCGGTGCAGGGTTCATGCTACTGGTGGGCCCGCGGGCACCGTTCACATCACAGATGGTGTGTATCAGTTCTGGTCTGCCTCGGTATTAATTAAGCAATGAAACCAGGACGGACACTGAGAAGGATCCTTATGATTCTTCGGTAAGCTGTTCAGGTCTTCTGGCATGACTGGACTCGGGATGAAGATATTCCCATAGCGCGGCCTTTTATGGACCCATGTAGGCTGGATCCTTTTCAAGTCCAAGTTACGGTCTGGTCCAGTGGACTCTTCGGACCTAGGGAAGGATACTTTGGTCCAGTGGACTCACCGTCACTATTTTCTTCTTGCGGCTCTTTTCGGCTACGCTTTACCTGCGCTTATTCCCGCGTTGTGGAACGATCCTTGGGTACGCGCTTAAACCGCGATTATCAGCCTGGTCGATATTAATGAACGACTTTAGGGAGGATTTTGTTTTTCAGCCGCAATGAGACTGACAATTGCGCATCATGTCTGTAAGATACATCGCGCCGCTGATCCGTTAATTCAAAGCAATGGCCGCAGTGCACTTTTGCTATCAATTCTATAGCTCATTACCTCGGTTCCACACCGTACGATGATAGGTTAAGTCCTCGCGATCATTTCCTGTCAGGTGAGTACATATAATATTTTTCTACGTACCCAAATTTATTCTGCCAGCGATTTTAACGATGGGGGAAGGCTACCATAACTTTCATCATCAGTTTCCCATGGATTATCGGAACGCGTACCGGTGGTACCAATGGGACCCAACTAAATGGGTACATCGTTCTCTTTCACGCTGGTCCGGTGTGTTCTCACCTATAACACACAGTTCATCGTCGCGTGTAAGTTTCTTGGTCTGGCAAGCAATCTCCGCGTATTCCCAAGCAACGAAATCGCCAAGGGCGCGTTAACAATGAAGCTCAAGCATCTGAAACAAGTCCAGGAGTCGATTGAATGGCCCCAAGCAATTGAAAAGTTACCTGTTGTGACCTGGGAAAGCTGTGAGTTGACAGTCAAAGCACGTTGCACTTCTAAGTGCCTTGTGCAGTCCAGGAAGAATCGAAAACGCGTCCCTTGATTCTGGTATTTGGCTTTCATTCTAATGCTCTCGTGAGCAGCATATTTAACAAATGGTTGAACCTGCCAGGTGTCCGGTTTCATTCACGACGTTTCCGCATTTCTAGATCAGCATCCTGGAGGAGCGACATATTTGACGAGAAATTCTGGAAAGGAGATGACGGCATCTTTTTTCGGAGGCGTCTATCGGCATTCAAACGCTGCCCATAATGTGCGCCTCATCTTGTTCCGCTTAAATTCCGTTCGCTACTAACGCTTGTCCAGTTGATGTCGATGATGCGCATCGGAGTTCTCGCTGGAGGAGGATGTCCTCCCAATCAAGCCATACCCCCTTCTCAGGTCCTTTTCGTCGCTACACGACACCCAGGCGACGGGGCCATTTCCCAGCCAACCTGAAACTTCTCTCCGAATCAACCCTTTGGGGGCAAGTATACACTAGAATATCGTACCGGATTTGAAGACCCCGAGCATGTAGAATCGTACGACTGAACGATGAGCTTCGTTGTTGTTTCATGGCTGAGTCTGTGCAAGCACCGAATGCATCAAATTCAGTTTCTATTCTCATGGCAGTGCACGGTGTGCATACGTGCGTACTGAAGGACAAGAAAAATAGTGGATGCTGTTCTGGTGGGCATAACTCCGTTTGTGATATTTTGTCCAGGTTAGACTGACTCCAGAGTCTTCTAGCTCTCGGAAAATTGCGAAATATCTGGCTGTGCACTCGGGGGTCGCCGCATTGCCTTGGACTTACGGCGTATCTGTTGACCATCGCTTGAATAATCTCCATTTGGTGTATTGCATGTGAGTTTAAATTCTAAAGACCGCGGCTCATGATTCGGAGAGTCCACAATTTCTCCCAAGATGTAGCAAGTCATCTGTTGGCTTCCGAAGAAAAATCATGTTCAACTGGCAAATGCTTATATTGTTCTATTGTCATATTCTCCTCCCAGGCCAAGTCATGTTTCATGCCGATATCAAAATTTTAGACCGCCGCGGACATGAGCCTTCACGCGGGGTGTCTCCCCATTCCAACGTTGGGGAATGACCTATCCAATTCGAAGCTTATCCAGACGCATCAATCATTACCGCAAAGCCCGATAATCCGGATGTCATTTGACACGGCGATGAACCCCACAAAGCCTTTCGTACTAACCTCAACTGGTTTATAAGTCGCACTCAGACTTTGAGAAACTCCTCCCCCATTGATGTCGAACACTTTCATACATAGTGGACAAAGCTTGGCTAGCCCTCCCGACAACTTGACTGTCCCACAATTTCTGTTGGACGGCATCTCTCAGCATGTCACACATCCTCAGCGTCTGGCTGGCACTCCTTGTCTCATAGACGACGACAGTGGACAGAAAGTAATGCTCGAGGAGGTAAGATTGTCCCGTTCGTAATATATAATGGACCCACCATTCACTTCAGCTGCGAGACCGAACTCAGTGCGTTGCGGCTGCGCTGCGTTTCCATTGGAATATAGGTACGACTGTTTATTCAGAAAAAATAGGTTATTCAGGTTTTACCGCAGGTGAAAATACCATAGGTCTGCTACTCACGTCCTTTCCTTCCCCCGCTTTTTTCTCAGACGAAGGTCATAGCAACAATAATGAGTCCGAATCATATCGGTTCGCCCTCTACCTCCTATCGCAGGGATTTGGCTCATGCATATATCCCCACTAGACTACGGACCTTGCGTGTGGGCGATGCATCGACTTGGTGGAATTGTCGCGTAGGTGATCCGTGCTTGTCTGATCTAGGGTATAAATACAGTCTTTGAATAGGACATTGGGCCCAATGCTGACTCCTGGGGAACTTGGTACATCATGTAGCGCTGGTTTCTGGCGCAAAGGCTGACTCGAATTTCCAGTTCATCAGTTCCAGATTGCTATGCCTTCGATAATATTCGTCCATACCGACTGTCTCTCCTCGGTTCTCCAGGCCACCGCTGTTGTCGGGCTTCATTCCGGCCGTATCGTCATAATTGATACTGTCGGATCATCCGCACCAGCAGGTGTTAGAAACCTTTACGATCTGATACACGAAGGATCATCATTGCCGGGATTTAATGAGAGGGTACTGACCCAAGGAGAAGCGAAAAGTAAGATCGCCTTTCTCGCACCGTCCTCGGGCACTACAGGAACGCAAAAAGTTTGGGCTGAGAGCTTCCGGCCCTCTTATTTCTGACCATGTCCCATTAGGTGGTAGCGATCTCACACTACAATGTGATAAGCATTGTAATCCAGTCGGCAACTTTTAATCGGATTAATGAATCTTATGCACCTGCGGCGGAACGTCGGTTCAGACTCGGGGATATTTGTTGTGGATGTAAGCCCAGTTGCTGGTTTATCGTCTTGAAACTAAATATCTCTTTCAGTTCTTCCTTTGTATCGTACGTCCCTTGTCACTAACAGTTTCCACCTAATCTCGAGATTTTCCGCAGATATATATGGTCTGGTTTACAATGTACGCGTAGTTCAACCGAAATATGGGCCCGTTCTCATCGCTTGCAGCTTCATTACATGATATACGCTGGTGTACGCCTCCTCCAGTTTTCATTGCCGTTGTTTGACTTTTTCCAGCTTACATTGGTCCTCACCCCGAAATTCAACTTTGAGAAATTTTTAGCAAGCATCCAACGATACCGAATAACACACCTGACGTGCGATACTTCGGTTCCCCCCGTTCTGTGCCTGAAACACGCGTTGTAGCCTCGTCCCACCGCAGGCGGTGCTCCTCTGCAAGGTGTGGTGCGATTCCATATCATGAAATAACTTTCTAATGCGACTGGCACCATTTTAGCACCCAGCGGTAAAACACTACGATCTGTCTAGTGTGCGGTACTGCATCGTCGCAGCAGCACCCCTCAGTGCGACGCTCACGCAAGAACTTCTCGAGGTTTTGCCCAATGTGCACCTGGGGCAAGGATATGGTTTGTTTTTTCCCTCTAATTTAGCTGGATTCATTACTTAGAATCTGACGGACGCTATTCTGTTTCAGGCCTGACGGAAACTTGCGGCACAGTTGGCATGGTGAATGCAACTTATTCGAGAGCTGAGCATGTATGCTCAGTGGTTCCCTAGTTCCCGTTGACCCAGAAAATTGGGACGCTTGGGAGTGGTGGGCAATTGTTGCCGGGCACGTTGGGAAAAGTGGTCAAGCCGGACGGGACGCTCGCGAAGGAGATGGAAGCGGGAGAGCTGTATGTGAGGGGCGAGCAGGTTGCCCTCGGCTACTACGGCAATGAACAGGCGTATGTGGACGTGCGATTCTTCCGTGCGATTCTGGTGCACTGACCGTTCTATAGGACAAAGGAGACGTTTATTGACGGGTTCGGGTTCATAAAACGATGCGCATGAACGAAGTTGACAACCTTTTTCAGGTGGCTCAAGACCGGAGATCAAGTATACTTCCGAGACGGGGATATCTTTGTTATTGAACGTATCAAGGTATGGACCCTCGATTCTTCATCGTTTGCAATTTAACATTTGTGTCAACATCAGGAACTGATCAAGGTGCTCAATATTTTTTACGTCGTGTATTTCTTTGTGTTGAGGATCGGTCAGGTGAAAGGCCTTCAAGTACCTCCTGCTGAACTGGAGGGTACGTGCGTCGCTCGGTCAATTGCCTCAAATTCTCATGGGTAATTCAACCTCAGGCCATCTGCTCACACACCCAAGCATCGTCGATGCCGCTGTAGTCGGTGTCCCAGATGACTACTCCGGCGAGCTTCCCATGGCGTTCATCGTCCTCCAACCCGAGCTCGCAGCCGCCGCAGATACGAACGCCCGTCTCGCCGATGAACTCCGTACGACTATCTTCAAGGTATGGTTCGCGTCACGTGTTTTTGGTTGAATTTTTAAAATCGAACATTCGTGACTTTAAAGCATGTCGCAGACGCGAAGTCGAAGCACAAGTGGCTTACGGGAGGCATCCGCTTCACCAGTGCGATCCCGCGAAATCCAAGCGGGAAGATCCTGCGCCGGCTATTGCGGGCGCAGCTAGACGCCGACAGCGCCCCGGGCACAACAGTAGGAGCGGGCGTCCGCGCGCGGCTGTAAACGCATCTGAATATAGTACTACTATGTTGATCTCAAACGGAGCACTTTATAGTACACAGATATGCATATGTAACTTCTCACTCACAAAATCCGGGTTTTGTGGAGGGTTTCGCAGAAAAGTGCGTTCATGATCACGCTGGCCGGGTATTGGGCAGAATTCCAACAAAGTTTATCTGCTCGCTTGCCCGTTCGCATTTCAAGCCTTATCCTTGCACTGTCGCACACAAACTCAAGATAGCACGCCGGCAAAAAAAAAAGAGTTAATATGTCGGGGAGGGAAAATGGCGCAAGAAGAAGATCAGTACTCCAGTCGAGCCGGGAGTCAATTTGACTTAGTCCGGCAAGTAAACTTTGCGTTTTCACGAAGCTGGAATACCTTGTGTAACACAGAGTTGCAGGGTGGAGAACTCGAAGTGCAGCTTGATACCCCAATGGACTCGAGGTCGAGCAACTTGTTGAGGGATGAGAATGAAGGGGAGCGAGGAGTGCATTTGATTAGGTTACGGACATTGGATAGCGACGACACCATATCCGCTCGATACTGACTAGAGAAAATTTTGAAAAAGCTACAACAGATACCGAAGATGTGCACTGTCTAGGTTATGAGTGGGAATAAGTCGAAAGAAATCAGAACATACCTACGAACAATCGGTTTTATCGCCGTTGTCATCCCGGTCAAAGGAGAATTGAATCGCGGGAAATGCCGTGCGGTAAGAGTCCCCTGATACTGATCTCTTGCCTGTGATGCGCACGTCCTCCAGTATGCACCCGGAGTTCGATATAAATGAGGTCAGAGCATCGATGGGGTTGGGCATGAAGAATCGCTCCGGTACTCGGAGGCTGCGGAGAGCAGGGACAATGAGGTTCTTGAGCCCACTGGCAGTCAGCACAGTGCGACCTCGAACTTCTAAAGCAAGGGATTTCAAGCACGGAAGCCTGATATTAGGGAGTACAGGGTCATTGAAATGGGAACGAGAATCGAGCTTCAGCTCGCAATGCACAACATTGGGTGTCAGCTGTAAAAATGGAACACATTGCTGCAAGAAGTGACCGGTCAAAGTCAGTGATGTTACCTGCGCCCACGGTAATTTTAAGTTCGAGGCACGGCGAGGGGAAGGGTCGAGAATGACCGTGCGCAGTAGAGGCAGCTCTCGAAATCCAACGAGCGCCGTCCAAGTAGCGAAGCGGTCGCGAAGATTCAGATCTAGGCTACGGAGCAGAGGCATCGGGCCTTCAATGGCGGGGAAATCTGAGGTCAAATTGCCAACGATATGCAGTTTCAGGTGCTCCCAGCGTGAGCAGTGAAGAACGGCAGTTACGATGAATCCAGATATGTTCCCCGTCAAGCCATTTCGACCGTCATCCATTTCGATGGAAAGGGGGCAATAACTGGACCTGCTGAGCCATATATCGAATATATGGAACTGTTGTGCGGGGGGATGTGTGGCTGGTAGGAGAATGATATGGCCCTCCAGAGTGCAGGGGTGTCCAGCGCAATTTCTCGCCATCTACGACAAATGTGTGTTAAAGAAGTCGGCGAGAGGGTCCCAGTAAGTGGCGGGCAGAGCGGATAGATTGGAAGGAAGTGCAAGAAGATCTCGCATATGATTTCGTTGGGCAACGATAAGACCAATGGGTACGGCTCGGAAGAGGAAACAAGCGACTCTCGCGCTGGTTTGTTGGTCATCGAGGGCTGAAGACTCGGAATTGAGTCTCTGCGACGTGTGCTTCAAACGGGCTCACGGCAAGGCCTTTGACCGTGAGTACTGGGTAATGAGCCTGTGAGTCTGTGGACTGGCTTGAGTAGGGCTGAGTAGGGCCGTTGTCGTGGTTCTTGTCACTGTGTCAGCGCATTGCCAGTGGCTGTGTTCAGCTCTCCAAAACCAGAACCACCGAATCTGTTACTGTACTCAAGAAATTCAAAACATCCTTTACGTCCGTGAATACAGCGTTGGCAAAAGCGTCGCTGCGTGCAAGAGCATTGCAGACAACCTTACGACTGTTTACAGACGTGGCTGTGTAACCTCCGAAAGTGACATCACCACAGAATATTTTGCTCGCTTTTGTCAAGCGAACATGGCCCTGCTTCTGAAAATATCGCAGTGGGCTCGGCGGCCAACACCCAACACATCGTCCCGTCAAATCCGGCTGAGATGAATGGCGAATGGCCATTTAGATCCTGTTGAGGTGAAATGGCGAATGTGAGAGTGCAGTGGAGTTGGAGCATCAACCATAAATGGAGAGCGCCGCAAAGGCGGGTACAAAAGAGAGAACCGCATGTCCGATGACCATGATATCCCACTCTCACGACTAAATCTCCCTCACGAATAATGTTCATGAAAAACAACATCCAGCTGCCGCCAGCCGCTGCAAAGGCCAGTAATGACACCGACCGGACCGCGTTCAACACCAGCAGAAGCACGCGCACGCGCCGCGCAAGGGCCTACAGCGAGCGGACAGTCAGAACACCGCTATATGAACATGCTCCTCGCGCTCGACGGCATCCCGCGGCTGCACAACATGCTCGCGGCATTCTTCACGTGGATCCTGCTCGCGGCTTTGTGCTCCTCCCGGGACGTTCACGAGTCTCGGATCGAATGTGAACAACGAGAACGAGAAGGCGGTGATCGATGCCGTGCAGCATGTGCCTCTGTAAGTTTTCTTTCGTAGCGTCCTTCGTAGCAAGCTCATACCGCCCGCAGATTCGTCATAGCGTTTGTGTGCTCTGGGATCGGTGTCCTGGGGATGCTTTGGCTGTGGTGGCGGTGGAACCGAAACTACATCTGGCTGAATAACCGCATTTTCCTGTGCGTTAAACAGTTTTGGATAGCACTGAGACTCACGACCACGCAGGCCAGGCGCGCTTAATTCCCTCGCAGGCATCATCTCCACGCTCGTAAATGTGTACAGCGCACAGCATGGAGAATTCGTCACGACATCCAGGGCACGATTATAGTGACGGTGCGGCGGCAGTCATTTGTGGAGGGCTGACGCTGCTGTATAGCGCGTTCAAACTCAAGAAGGTGAAGCAGGCGCACAACCGACAGGTGGGGCGAGAACGGGCAGGAAGGCACGGAGAAGGAATCCTGGAGGAGATCAAGCGAAAGGCGAAAGAGATAGAGCCTGAAGCGGGAATGGTCTGAGTAACGGACAATTTATTGTAATAAGACGGACCTTAATCTGCATAATTTCATGTACCTGGTAGTGCGAGCTAAAGAAGAGCCAGCTCTAGAGTCGAGAGGTGTTCAAATGCTGGGAAAGGTTATGTGGAAGCGATCGAATTATTGAGTTCCTGTACATTTCAGAGCGATACAAAAGTCCAGGGCGAAAGCGACGATAGTCCGCTATGACCCGAGCAATAATGCGACTTTCGATTCTACGTCCTGGGCGGAGAGATTGTCCAGCTCAACGTGCTTCTCTTCTCCCATCTCTACCGGTTGCCCAGTTAACCCCAAGTATTCAGAGAGGGAATAGACGCACCAAATCTTGCAAACACGCGCGCAGGCGTCCCACTGGCTTCTCTTATGAGCACTGGTAGGTCCGGGTTATATTGTTTGATTGCAGGATACTTTGAGAGGATAAATTGGCTGGTAGAATCGCGTAGATGAGGCATGAACTTCGGAGATGACCCCAGGAAATGGATTCACCGTGTACCCGCCGACGCAGCACCTGTCTGCGAGCACAGAATGCGTATTTCTCGCAGTGCAGGCGAAAAGGCTTTGGAGAACGACATGGTGGTAAACCCGTGTCACGACTGTCACAGTTGTGACCTTTCCTTTCGGGTGACATGGTTACTCTTGCTACTGCAACGCGCTCGAACGAGACGAGTCATTTGCCTCCTTCCGGGTGTTTCTCTGCGCTTGAATCTCAAGAGAATTATGTCTTCAAGCAGTTCTCTAGACAACGGGCTCCTTCAATCGCGATCTTTGTCCATGCATTACCGGTCAACTTGTCCGAATCTGTACGCGGTTGGTAGGTACTACCGACAAGGCAGGTATATTCCGGCGCTGTCCCACCCAAACCTTCCCCAATGGCCTAAGTGACTGTTACGCCGCCCGCTAAAAACGTCGCCGCTTTGTGTCAAATTTGCTCGATTGTTCGGTGATTGTTCCTCAAACAGTCGATCGCGATGCCGTGGTACGTATATAAGCCCAGGGTCGATGTAGCGCGTCTAACCCCTCGTCTCAATCTCGTCCTTTTCCACGGTATAATGAGCGTGAACGCGACTGCATCCATACCCAATGCTCCAGGTGCGCTCAAGTCCATTTTTTTATGAATTCTGAACAACGTTAACGCTCGCATAATAGGGTGTTGGGCCAACAGCGAGGGCGCGGTGTCCACCTGTTGCTCTCAACTCGGCGGCATACGTATCCCGCTGAACGACAGCTCCATCGCAGCATGCGGATACAACATTGGCGCGCAATTCACAGCGGATGATCCATCGACATCTGGCGGCAATTCGACGGCCTCCCGCTGGTCGAGTTGCATCACGACCCACTTTAACGCCACCGCAGACGGCAAGGTGGTCCTTTCTACCTGCGAAATAAACAAAACGTGATCGCCACGATTACGAGCACGCCGTCGAGCACGGCCACCTCCAACTCCGAAGACATGTTGGTATTCCGGAGAAGTGGCCGGCTCGCGCGGGGTATTCTTGCGGGGATTGTGGTGGCGAGCGGTCTGGTCCACGTTCTGTCCTTGGCTATCTGAAAAGTCGCCACCCTCGGATTTCTGGTACACATTCCGCGTCCAACTCGAAGGGAAATCAGATTCAGGTCGGGCCGACACGAACGTCGCACTGTTCGAATCATCGTTGGGAGCGGGTTTGCTCATCGCCTTCGCGGCTGCGAAGTACACATTCCTTTGTTTTGCGGACACAGCACATTCATTACTACAGTACTAATGAGTACATATTTATCTATTTACACACTGGTGCATGGCGCCAAAACAAAATTACAAAGTTCCAAGCAAATGTACTTGTTCCTGTCTCCGGCGTAGAGGGTCTACTTAGTGATATTAGGTCCGAAAGAGTCCGACACAATTAGAAGCGAACTCCTCTTTTACTCTTTCTATGTCATTGGAACCCTTGTTCTGCAGGAGACCGCGACTCAGCGTGACTCTGGTGTCTATGAAGCTTTCTGCCTGAATCACTCATGTGCTCTCGACGATAGTGGCAATTAAATGCTCGCTGCTCACACGCGTCAACCACGCCCCAATACGTGTCCACTGGCAAGCCAACCGCAGCAATCACGCTCGGACCCGCATCCTACGCCTGCTTGAATCTAGTACATAAAGGGCTGCGCGTCCAACTCCTGGTGATCTTACTCCCGTCAACTACGAGGCCGGCACTACCACTCATGGGCCAGCTACTTTCTTGGCTGCCGTTCGGACGTACCACAAAGCCTGGGCTCGCCAGTAAGGATCTGGAGGGTGTCGCGCAATACATCGCGTCGGGGAAGTGCAAGAATATCGTTATTATGGTGCGTCGCGTCAACTGCGTTTTGCTCCGCAGAGGCCTGATTGTTATTTCTGTTTAAATTCAGCTGGAGCAGGTGTGTATCATACAGTATTTTGTTCCCGTGTCTGCGGAGAACTGATGCCTCAAATTTAGGAATCAGAGAGCGGCGGGAATCCCAGATTTTCGGTCCGAGGGAGGTGAGGGTGTTCGAGACAACTCTTGATTGTTTTACCGACTTTTTTCAAGGTTTATATGTATGTACGGGATACGTTTTCTTTAAATGTGTCTCTTGACAGCGCCGGTCCGCAACCTAGAATCTCCTCCGCGAGTCCAACATCACCGTCCCTCGGCCGCAAGATATCTTTACCCTCTCATACTTCAAGAAGAACCCAAACCTTGTAAGTTACGTTCAACTCGTCTCTGACGTTCAGCAGGAGATTCCTAACGCGTTTCTCAAGTCTATCAAGTCATATCCCAGCTCTCCGGCGGCGCCTACCGCCCCACACTCACACACTCCTTCATCCGCCTCCTCGAGAAGCGGCAGGTGCTGAACGCCTGCTGGACGCAGAACGTCGATGACCTGGAGCGTCTCGCGGGGGTCTCCTCGTGGCGACTCATCCAGGCACACGGGCATCTCGACTCACAACATTGCACGACGTGCAACGCGAAGTGGACGACAGGAAGATGAAGCAGGCTGTCGTGTCTGGCGAGGTGCCGATCTGCCAGAAAAAGGATGCAAAGGGTTCGTGAAGCCTGAGTCGTGTTTTTGGGGAGACGGTGCGTAAAATGCGTTTCTTTCTTGTATTTTCGGAACATTGACGAGAGTGTAGCTGCCGCTCAAGTTCTGGCTTAACCTGCCGTTTATGAAGCGCGCGGACCTGCTCATTATCGTTGGGACGAGCCTCGCAGTCCCACCGTTCGCCTTCATCGCCGACCGCGTACCTAAATCGTGTCCCCGGGTCGTGATCAACAAGGAGATGATCTGGGGCATCGGGGCCGCGATAATGATGTGCAGTGTCTCGGAGATTGTGACGAGATAGTGAGGCGGCTGGCGCAGCTCATAGGAGGAGGTTGGGAGGCGCAACTCGACGCGCTGTGGAAGGAGACCGAGGACAAGGTCTATCGGTATAAGGATGGTGTCCCTATATAGGACTACTGCGTTGTAAATTCATTGACGATGTCTGAAAAACTTCTTGGACCTTGTAGTCGTTGTCTTCGCAATAGTTGGCCGCTGTGAACCTCAGTCTTGTTTACCGGCAGTCGCTCAAAAAGGTAACCTGTGGCTGTGATTGACCTCTGTACTGAAAACCATGACCATCGACTTTCTGTTTCCACAGGAACTCGTGGACGCGACCCTCGACTGTCTCGCAAGAGATTTTAGCTCTCTAAAAGTTTGTTTCTGGTGTGCCGTGCCTGGGTCCCCGAAGTAGATCTTACCTTTTCGAAAAATGTTCACTCGTCCCAGGAAACATCTTGGTATTCCGCGACCTTCTGCAGTCTCCCTGTTGCTCCTTCATTCTACACATCCGCAACATATCTATCACCAGGGAATACGCGCACCCAAACGACTACTGCTTTAACGAAATAGCTGCGGACCTGCGCCGCCTCATTAACATTCGTACGCTCAGGATGCAGCTCAGTATCTTCGTCGACGGTATAAACGCGGACGCTGTCTTCCACACTGGGTTCTTCACGGCATTCCCACATGTCACGCACCTCACCCTTGCTTGTTCTTTTCTGGGCGACTATCTGCCCCCGCCGCCACTCGTTAGCGTACTGTCCATGTTCCCCGCCCTGCAGACGCTGCGCATTCGCCAGTCCTACTCTGCGGTAGAGGAGCTGCCCACCAGCTTGACTCCGCGCGGGGCCTGCGCAGCCTGGAGTTCGGCGGGAGCTCGGTGTATCCGACTCTCGCATGGCTAAACGCGGTCGGGCATCCTCCCACCGTGAACTCTATCACGCTACCACTCCTGTTGCTCGCGATGGATCGACTGTGCGCGCAGCCCTGCAACAGCTAGGCGGTGCTCTTCATCATCTCGACGTTACGTGCTTTTTGGGGGATCGTCCGACTACCACAGTGCGTACATATGTACGCTTTTTTAAATCCCCTCATCCCACCCCACACAGTTGACCACTTGACCGTGTTCGACTTTTCGCTGCATCCCAACCTCAAACGCTAACCATCCACATTTTGTCGACGAGGTATCCGGTATTGGCCAACCAGCTGCTTCAGCTGATAACAAGGCTCTCCGCGCCGACATTGGAGCTGTTTACGCTGGAAATGGACGTTTCAGTATACCGCAACCTCGATTGGGCGGCGCTGGACGCGTTTTTGTCCCCGGCACGATTTCCGCGTCTGCGGAAGGTCGTATTCGATTGCAGCAAGCTTACCATTAGTTTCGATCCTTACGAATTTTTGCGGGGAGTGTTGCCTTTGCTCGAGGCTTCGGGAGTGCTTGATCTCAGGCGGCAAATCGGATTGCGTACCGAACTATCTACGTGACTGTCCTCCGAGTCTCTGTAAAATGCACGGGCCTCGTCGATTTTGCGGGATAATCAGTGGATTTATGTGGGCCAAAGGGATGGCGAATAGATCCGGACGCCAATGGACTGGACCATGACAGTTGGTAGTATGCATGTAAGCCGCTCTATATGCCACTGTGGCGCCTCCGTCCTTCGAAGTTTAGGAATTGACTCACTTGAGCCATGAAATTGAAACCTTTTTTTTCGAGCGACACTGAGTTCCGGTCTGTTCCGGTATGATCGTGGTTTGATCGGCAGTGAAACAGGGTCCGATGCCGATGGCGTTGATGGCAAACAACTGCAAAGTTGGCCGACCTTCTCCTCCTCGCCGTCAACTCGCGCGATTCCTCCTCGCCGTCAACTCGCGCGATGGACGACGAACAACGACAGCAAGATGATTGGGCAAGAAGCCGCAAGAATCGCCTTCCGTCGTTCACAGAGGTCCTTTCGCGCAGAACGCGTCCTCCCGTCGACCTCTTCATGTTCTAGTGCGTTGCCATCTAATTTTTCATTTGACCCACACTCATTTTTCTAGTCTTTTCCTCCAACGCGAGGGATCAGAAGATATCCTTGACTTTTGGCTGGATGTTCAGCAGCACGAAAATCTATGCAGGGCGTATTTCAAGGACGTCCGCAAATCAGGTCGCACCATCAAGGAGGACTGGCCCCAATATTGGGACTATGCCCGCCGTCGCGGCTCCATCTATGGCACCGTGGTCGGTATGAACCCCGAGGCAACTGGTGCTGCCACCAAACGGAGTACGGCTAGCACGAACGAGCTATTGACCGAGCAGGACAAACGCAATCTCGCAGAGACCGACGAGAAGTACGGCGGGGCCTCGACGTCCCCTCGGCCACTGCAGTCTGAGCACACGCATGTGGCATCGACGTCCCCCGACCCATACTCAGGGGCCCGATCTACCTCCCCGTTCGGCGTCAGCGGTGTCGGTCGCACGCCCACGCTCTTTACCATGAAGCGCGCGTCGCGTGCACCCACGGTCATACCCCGTTCCGCCGCCATTACCCGGCTCAACCTCATCGCGTCTGCCGAACGCATCTTCTACCGCTACCTCTCCCCCGCCGCCAACACCGTAAACTCCACTGAGAACACGAGATCTATCTCCCCCCTTCTCTGCGCATCCACTCGTTCCCCCTCACCTCGACGCAGGAGCCCAGGACCGCCGCGGAGCTGAACCTCATGGCACAGATCCCCGATATTTTCCATGCGCAGAAAGAGTACTGCTTCCGCGCCATGGAGCAGGACGCCTTCCCCCGGTTCCTGCGATCCAAGGCGTTTGGCAACCTCACCCCCATCTCCGCCCTCGTGCGCCTCATTGTCGGCCTGCTCTCGCTGTGGATAGGGCTCGCCGCCGCGTTCTCGCTCATCTTCCTCGACGTGCATCCCAAGTCGAAGCGATTTTTCGTGCGTCGTCCCCACCCCTCTTTCACCGTTACTGATGATTTTATTTATTTGGCAGCTCTTCATCCCTTTCACCATCGCGGTCCTCTGCCTTGTATCACATCAGTACGAGCTCGACCCCATCCTCGTCTTTTTTGGGCAGTCGGAGACGACACCATTCCGCACGCTGCGCATTCGCGAACCGTACGTCAAGAAGCTCCTGCTGGGCCGTGCGATCTGGGTGTCCATTCTCGTAGCTGCCTTCGTCGCTGCGCTCACGCTCGTCTTCTGGGCTGTGCCCGGCCACAGGCTATAGCGCCCCCCTTTTGACATGTACACTTCATCTTTACGACTCGCCACGACCCCCATATCCGATAATCCATATCTCGCTCGACCCGACCAGATGATACCCCCCACCTGCAATCCGCATTGCGCAGTGACTTACCCTCATTCTCATTCTCCTTTCGCATCCACCATCCATCATCTTTGTTATGTACATACGAACCATTTTCACTCGCGTCGATGGTCCTCGCGGCTTGCCTAACACACCCACCCTTTAATCTTTCGTTGCTTATCATTAGTACATAGGAGACGGTCGATGTGTGGTACATACATTATATATGTACGCGTATGGGGAAGGAGAAGGAGGAGATAGGACGTTGGTGGTATCATTATAATGACACGCTTTTTAGTGAAAACCTCATCGCGAGTGAGAAAGTGTTATATTCGCTGAACTCTCGAAAAGCAGATGTCGCTCAAACTCCCAGTCCTTGATAAATACGTTTGTCTGACAGTCGTTAGGGAAGTCAAGGACATACAACCTATCCTACTTGTCCCTCGTTGGACAGATGAACTGGCTGCGTTTGCCTATCTTGGCCGTTTGCTCTCATGCTAAAACCTTGCTTCATCGCGTACTCAACGAACAGTGGCTAGCCACCGCAGGACATTCAAGCTATCCACCTATTCATGGGTTGGCTAGCTGGACAGTCTACGGGGTCTATCCTATCTTGGCCGTTTCCACTCACACGAAAACACTCGGCAAAATTGCCTGACTGGATTTTGACTCTTGAGAATCTCTCGACCTGGATTCCAATGGCTATCTGGCGACCAAAACCTATATGAGCGGGATGATTTGCTCTTAAATCTTCATTACCCTGAACGGTGATGAAGATTTTTTTATATTATTGCTCCTTAGAGACTTGGGATGATGGAACGCCGAAAGTTGAAACATATAAAAAGATATCCAAATGCAGAATACTCGCCATATTTACTCAGAAATCATGCCAGTGGGCCAGCGATAATGGTGTGAATTGTAGGTCCTTCAGTTGGATGGCGATGTGGATAACTGATGGCAAAACTCGATCGCTTGTTCTCCTCTTTCGTACCTACCTATGCCTCTACTCGCTGACCACGACCGCAAGTGGAACAAGGCGCGTCGGAGAGTCATGATCCTCTCCCAGATCCTCTCGACAGTGGAACAAAATCCCCCACCTATGCGTTCGCCAGTTGGCGGCAGCGCAAGAAAGACCCAGAAAGCACTGACTCACCTCACACATTTGATGTATTATCCGTCCGCGACAGAGCGAGCAGGTGCTCAGGTTATAGCGGCCGCTAACTTGGGCACAACTGTCTTCATCACGGAAACGCCAGCAACCATCGCTTTGAGCGAAAATCACCGGCAGTCACGGTATGTTCACCGAAGTCTACCTTAACAGTTATTGAAGTTAACAATATCATCATTATCATTAACCCCGCTACCCTAAAGATCCTCCGATACGGACACGCACCTCTACCGTGCCCAAGAAGTGCCTTTGCCACTGCGAAGTGCTACAATGATTGTAGATGAACAGTATGTGGATTTGATTTGACTTTTACCACTTTCGCACAGGTTTATCGGTTTTCATCGACAGATTGGGCCCCACCACCCTGTTGGAACATGTCGGCGACGTCTTCAAGGCGCTCCAAGCCAATGACTTGGTGGCGGCGGAGAATCTCATTATATACCGCTCCTTACATGGAATTCGGACTAGGCTACGGGATGCTCGGATATTCAGCGATCCGTCAAAAAACATACTGGAAATTCTGTCTACTCTCACGCCTCCCGACACCCAAGTCGAACTTACCTGGTCCTCAGCCGCAGAGTCCAGCTTATGGCAAATACAGGCCGTAGATGGCGTCACGACGTTCGACATGTCTACTCGTACAATATTCGACATTTTGCGGTCCGCTATGAAGGACGTCTTCGACTTCTTCGGATACTACGACCGCTCCCTCGCCAGCGGCGCAACTCGAGAAATCCAAGTCCGGAATTTTATCAATTTAGCGCGTGTTCTCCGCCGTCTCGACGCAATTTCTCGGAATCCGACGCTTGATACCATTTTTCAGTTCAAAGTGCTGGATCAGGCAGCGCAAGCACACATTCGGCTCTTCGATCCTCGAGTCCGCTCCCCGCCCCACGAGGACATCGATGACGATAGGTTGGACTCTGAGTTTATCTCTGCAGCTGCCGGTATGCGCATACTTATCATAATCCGCAAAATGACGCAACCCATCCGGTCGCTACGCTGCATATTGGCGTCCTCCTTCCTTCGCCTCTTAACCACCAGGACTCTTGATGTCTACGTCTTAGACCAAGATATTCACATCCCTCACCTTTCAGTGGACGACATAGAAGATGTCCGGAATCTTTTCGAGTTGAATACTCCTCATCAATATGCTCTAGAAAGACTGATGTTGCGTGCCTTCTTCTCCAAGAACACCCTCACAGGCCTTCCTTCACTCCTTCCAGTCAAAAACGAAGAAGAGAATTTTGATCATGATCTGCTTTCGGACATTGTCCGGGGGCTCGACGCGATGGCTGAAAAAGACTTTCAGTCTTGGCCTGATGCTGATGGCAGCATACCGAGTGGCTCGAGCAGCGGGAGCGTCCCAAGCAGTTCCAGCGACGGCAGCGTACGCAGTTCCGAAGGCAGCCTGAGAAGCTCGAGCGACGGCACCGTGGGCTCGGGTGGCGGGATCCCCAGCAGCATCTTGGGCAGCGGCTCAGCACCGTCGACTTCGCTTGACGCTGACAGGCCAGTTGACAGTTCGATCCCGACGAGTCGTCAAGGCCATGTTGAGGAAGTCAGCTCCGGAAGTAGCTCAGACGGCGTCGGCGCAGGGATGTTCACGGCCATGTGCAACGCGCTCAAGAAGTCTGGCACCCCCGTAAAATGTGTAGCGTCCATCCACGCTGGCGGTCGTTCAAAAGATCAAGGATGCGGGCAAGGTGCGAGATTCCACTGTACAATTTCAGAATTGTTGACCACTCACATCTCCTTAGTTGGAGCGTGACCAGCGGGCGTGTGCTACAACGAAGAGGCCTTGCTTTTGCTGTCACTTTGTTGCGACTCATTTCGGGAATTCGATGCCGCCAACCCACGGAATAATCTTGCCGTGGGTCCCAGCATGCGGATTGCCGTTCGCAGCCCTCCAGGACCTCCAAACAGAATTGATAACTCGGCTTTCGGAGGTCGCAAAAACGCGAGGCCAGCTCGATACGACGGGCAGTGCTTCGGATACTTCTTCGATCGATTCGACCCAAGATCTTCTGCTTGACTCGCTCCGAAAGCGTGATTACTATGCTAGGCCTGAATCCCCATCTGAGTGAATCTGGGTGATGAACACCTTTTGTTTTCTCTTAAGATATCCTCCTCCCTATGTGTAGTCTGGGTCATAACTTGCAACCCAAAATAGTATGTAGAAGAATATCAAGCCGTTTCTCAATTTGGTCGCTCGCCATTGAGTTTGATACGCTCAAGTTTAGTGCCAGATTCTCTCTTTCCGATACTTATTCAGATTAGCCGCCCACTCGGAACTTGTTCAGGGAGTCAAAGGTAACATGTTTGGACCTTGGCCGCCTTGGAATATATCCATCGGTGGACAGATGAATTGGCCACTATCGATGAGCTTTTGCCGTTTGCTCTCACGCTGAAACCTTGCTTCATCGCGTACCCAATGAGCCACCACAGGACATTCAAGCTATCCACCTATGGCTAGCTGCACAATCTACGGGGTCTATCCTATCTTGGCCGTTTCCACTCACACGAAAACACTCGGCAAAAAATTGCCCGACTGAATTTTGACTCTTGAGAAATCTCTCGACCTGGATTCCAATGGCTATCTGGCGACCAAAACCTATATGAGCGGGATGATTTGCTCTTAAATCTTCATTACCCTGAACGGTGATGAAGATTTTTTTATATTATTGCTCCTTAGAGACTTGGGATGATGGAACGCCGAAAAGTTGAAACATATAAAAAGATATCCAAATGCAGAATACTCGCCATATTTACTCAGAAATCATGCCAGTGGGCCAGCGATAATGGTGTGAATTGTAGGTCCTTCAGTTGGATGGCGATGTGGATAACTGATGGCAAAACTCGATCGCTTGTTCTCCTCTTTCGTACCTACCTATGCCTCTACTCGCTGACCACGACCGCAAGTGGAACAAGGCGCGTCGGAGAGTCATGATCCTCTCCCAGATCCTCTCGACAGTGGAACAAAATCCCCCACCTATGCGTTCGCCAGTTGGCGGCAGCGCAAGAAAGACCCAGAAAGCATTGACTCACCTCACAAATTTGATGTATTATCCGTCCGCGACAAAGCGAGCAGGTGCTCAGGCCATAGCGGCCGCTAATTTGGGCACAATTATCTTCATCACGGAAACGCCAGCAATCATCACTTTGAGCGAAAATCGCCGGCAGTCACGGTATGTTCACCGAAGTCTAATACCTTAACAGTTGTTGAAGTTAACAATATCATCATTATCATTAACCCCGCTACCCTAAAGATCCTCCGATACGGACACGCACCTCTACCGTGCCCAAGAAGTGCCTTTGCCACTGCGAAGTGCTACAGGATTGTAGATGAACAGTATGTGGATTTGACTTTTACCATTTTCGCGCTGGTTTATCGGTTTTCATCGACAGATTGGGCCCCACCACCCTTTTAGACATGCCGGTGACGTCTTCAAGGCGCTCCAGCCGATGACTGGACGGCGACAGAGAATCTCATTTATATCGCTCCCTACACCGAATTCGGACCAGGCTAAGCGATTCTCGGATATTCAGCGATCCGTCAAAAAACTACTGGAAATTCTGTCTGCTCTCACCCCCCTGACACCCAAGTCGAAATGACTGTTTCGGCCGCAGAGTCCAACTTATGGCAAATACAGGCCGTAGATGGCGTCACGACGGTAGACATGTCTTCCCGTGCCATTTTCGACACTTTGCGGTCCGCTCTGAAGGACGCCTTTGACTTCTTGGGAGACTACGACCGCTCCCTCGCCAGCGGCGCAACTCAAGAAATCCAAGTCCAAGATTTCCATAATCTAGCGATTGTTCTCCTCCGTCTCAATGCAATTTCCCGGAGTCCGACGCTTGATACCATTTTTCAGTTCAAAGAGCTGGATCAGGCAGCGCAAGCACACCTTCGGCTGGTCGATCCCCGAGTCCCGACCGACGAGGACATCGATGACGAGGAGTTGGATCTGAGGCTATCTCTACAGCTGCCGGTATGCGCATACTCACCATGATCCGGAAAATGACGCAACCCATCCGGTCGCTACACTGCATATTCGAGTCCTCCTTCCTCCACCTCTTAACCTCCGGCACTCTTGATGTCTACATCTTAGACCAAGATATTTATATCCCTTACCTTTCGGTGGAGGACATAGAAGATGTCCGGAACCTGTTTGAGTTGAATACGTCTCACCAACATGCTCTGGAAAGGCTAATGTTGCGCGCCTTCTTCTCCAAGAACACCCTCAAAGGCCTTTCTGCACTCCATCCAGCCGAAAGCGCAGAAGAAAGTCGTGATCGTGAGCTGCTTTCGGACATTGTCCGGGAGCTCGACGCGATGGCTGAGAATGATCTTCAGTCCTGGCTTGATGTTGATGGCAGCATACCGAGCAGTTCAAGCAGCGGAAGTGTCCCGAACAGCTCGAGCACCGGAAGCATCCACAGCTCGAGCACCGGAAGCGTCCCGAGCAGCTCGAGCACTGGAAGCGTCCCGGCCACTTCCAGCGACGGCAGCGTACGCAGCTCCGAAGGCAACCTCAGAAGCTCGAGCGACGGCGCCCTGGGCTCGGGTGGTGGGATCCCCAGCAGCATCTCGGGCAGCGGCTCAGCACCGTCGTCGTTTGACGCTGACAGGCCAATCGACAGTTCGAGTCGTCAAGGCCATGCTCAAGAGGTCAGCTCTGGAAGTAGCTCAGACGGCGTCGGCGCAGGGATGTTCACGGCCATGTGCAACGCGCTCAAGAAGTCTGGCACCCCCGTAAAATGTGTAGCGTCCATCCACGCCGAATGCATACTCATGGTGGTTGTTCAAAAGATCAAGGATGCGGGCAAGGTGGGAGATTCCACTGTACAATTTCAGAAATTGTTGGCCACTCACATCTCCTTAGCTGGAGCGTGACCAGCGGGCGTGTGCTACAACGAAGAGGCCTTGCTTTTGTTGTCACTTTGTTGCGACTCATTTCGGGAATTCGATACCGCCAACCCACGGAATAATCTTGCCGTGGATCCCACCGTGCGGATTGTCGTTCGCAGCCCTCCAGGATCTCGAAACGGAGTTGATAACTCGGCTTTCGGGGGTCGCAAAAACGCGAGGCAAGCTCGATACGACGAGCAGTGCCTCGGATACGTCTTCGATCGATTCGACCCAAGAAGATCCTTCGCTAAAATCAATCCGAAGGCGTGATTATACCAGGCCTGAACGCCGATCTGGGTGATGAACGCCTTTTGTTTTCTTTTTAAGATATCCTCCTGTTCCGAGCCCTATGTGTAGTATGGGTCATAAATTGCAACTCAAAATGTAGAAGAATATCAAGCCGTTTCTCAAACTGGTCGCTCGGCATTGAGTTTGATACGGTCAAGTTGTGTGCCAGTTTTTCTCTTTCCGACACTTATTCAGATTAGCCGCCTACTCGGAACTTGTTCAGGGAGTCAAAGGTAACATGTTTAGACCTTGGCCGCCTTGGAATATATCCATCGGTGGACAGATGAATTGGCCACTATCGATGAGCTTTTGCCTATCTTGGCCGTTTGCTCTCACGCTGAAACCCTGCTCATTGCGTGCGCTAGTATGAAAGTGCCTTCCACTGTAGGACATTCAAGCTAGCCCACCTATCCATGGGATGGTTAGCTGGACAGTCTACGGGGGTCTATCCTATCTTTGCCGTTTCCACTCACACGAAAACCCTCGGCAAAAATTAAAACAAGTTGCCAGTGCCCGACTGTATTTTGAGAAATCTCACCCTGAATTTCCAATGGCTATCTGGCGACCAGAACCTATAGAAACGGGATGATTTGCTCTCAAATCTTCATCTTTACGATGCCTGACACCATCTTCTTTGTCTCTGTTTTCACGAACAAGCAAATCAGCTATATTGATACCGCGCGCACTCCGTCCCATTCTGACGCGTCAAATCGTGAATACCGCCAGCACCACGTCAGTCGCAGTCGAGGCCCTTCCTGTCGCTCCGAAGACGCGTCGTCGCCGACTCGCTGGGTATCTTTCCGCGGTGCTTGATATCCCTCTAGACGTCCTTTTCGACCCCTCCTCACGACGTCCTAACCACAGAACCTATAGATATTGTTATGGCTGACGTCTCTGGATCTTCTCTACCTCGCCCGAACCTCCAACTTGAACAACTTGCGCGGATATCTGATGAGCAAGAACAACCACGTCACGCTCCTCTTTTTGGTTTTGACTTACATGTCGGTTTCCGTTTTCAACTCGATTCAGCTGAGCCAAGTCTGCTTGTGTTAAAACGCGAAAGGCGAGAAAGGAGTCCGCTTGATGGTTGCATAATTCCCGGCCAGTCTTGGTCGACGGCGTCCATGTTCACCCTGAACTGGTCGAGCTAATTACCTACTACGGCTGGGGCTGTCGCCTCCCAGTGCAGAGAACTCATCGAGTACGCCACCACCGACTCGCACCGTCGCCAGCTCCTCTCCGGTTTCGGCCGCTACGAAACACAGGGATACGCTATCCAATCCGAGAGCATCTCCACCATCGTCTGCGCCTTCACCCCCGAGAATTACCGCGCTTCACTTTGACTTTCGCGCCAATGTCGTGTGATAATTATGACTATGGAGCACCCCCTCTCGCTCATCGAGCTGCACGTCTTATGATACACTTCTCCGCCTCCCGCGCTCCTGCTGGACACACCCCGCGGCACTTTCTTCCCCGCCGTCTCATGGGGATCTGCCGATGCGGTGTTGGTTCGACGGGGTGCGAAGGCTGGTCGTGCGGAACGCGAACGCGGATTTCGTCGCATTCCTGACTTCCTGACGACCGACGCGTGTCCCCGGCTGGAGAGGGTCGAGTCGACGGCGGAATTCCGTACGGAGGATGTACCACAGACTGTGCCTGTGCCCGCGGACGTCAAGGCCCGGCTCGTGTTCGTGCGCCTCCCAAGGGCTGTAACGTGGGGTCTGACCGGTCGTGATAGTGATACGAAGCCTATTCCTGAGCGCTGGCCAAAGGTGCTCGCCGAATGACGGTGTCTTTCCGAGAAGATGCCTCCCGACCGAGAAGTCGCGTCCGAAGTCCCCGTCGCAAAGGGCAAAAGCTCTATCTGGCGCTTTTTCAGGCATGGTTTGCGGGAACGAAAGTGATAACCTCTTGGTCTTGGTCCTATACCCACCATTCATCCGAGTACTGGTTATCCACAAATCTTTATGCGTCCAGAGCACCCCGGTATATCTTGAGAAGGACAGATACTTCTGCTAAGCCAGTTCTCCAGCCCATATCACAGAATTCACCCCGTAACAATCGCGATACAAATAAATGTTGATACAATGGATTATGGTGATTTACAAAGATACGATATTCAAGTTGCGGTTATGTTCTCATCTATGCGGTCGTTGAATCCGAGTTAGCAGCTGGAGCTTGTTCTGCCTTCGCCTTCTTCTCCTCAGGATTCGCAAATGGATCGGCGGCCTGTTATTACGAGGTCAGAAACAAATAACTATTCCAATTGAATTCACTCACAGCATCCTCTTCCAGTTCCTTGTGCTTCAACTCGCCAGTCATATGATCGTGGCCCCTCGCGGCGAGCTCGGGGTTGTGGCTAACTTTGCCCTTCACCTGCTCCTTCAAACCAGTCACCTTGTCGAGGAATCCCTAAGTTTAAATTTTAGTTTATGCACAAAAATAGCAATGCAACTTGGCCTACCGCTCCCTGGTTATAATTCGGGCCATAGCCAACAGCGCCGGCGTGCTTCTGCTCGGGGTACGTCGGCTCGAGATGGTCTTTCTCAACAGACTCTGTGTTGGTTGCCTCGGCCACATTATCAGTCGCCGGTTCTGTCTTTGTAGCGTCAGGCATGGTGTTTGCGCCGACAGCTGACGGGTGGACGCCGTTGATATCAGCGACGTTGGAAGAAGTGCGAGTTTGGTTCTCAGTTGAAGTAGACATGATTTTGTTGCTTGAATTTTGTAAACAAGAGCCTTTATATACTGTCGGGCACCAATGACGATGGCCATGACGCACATTCCCTTTTAGGGTTGCAGAGGAGTTGATTCTATTTTGGGCGAGATAATTGATGGCTTTGACAATGATCTCTCGGAATAACAACACCAAACTGAGCTGTTCTTTCTTCTGAACAAAATCACCTTCTCGATGTCTTCTTGAAACCAAATGAGACATCGAATATTCCAAGTAGTCTTACCGGACCGACGGCTGAGACCACCAGACGTCAAGTCCACTGCATGATCATGAACAGTCCTTATTCCGGTCAATTTGGATGGCTCAGAACGTCAAGACCTTTCTTCTATGGTTTACTGAATCCCGTATCTGTTAAACGTGCGTGCATGTTATAAATATATTTGTGCTATTGACATCCTCCTTCTTTTGACAGATAGATTATGGGTGCCGAGCATGTTTCTGGTCGGCATATCGGATTCACAGTTCAAGTCGCAGTGGATTCAACGAGATTCAACGCAGTTTCTCAGCCAACTTGCGCCAAGAGAAATTCGTCGTTTAGATGGTTAGATGTTACGCATCACGCGCGCTTCTTAGAACGTGTGCGCGGCGGTATCAGGCACCGACTGCCCCGAACCACAGCGAACCACCAACACGTGTCCGCATTTCATGTGAACCCGCACTCGTCGAGAACATTTCTACCCGCCTTCCATCTTTGAAGAAAGATATAAAACCCTATCGTTCCGCCATGGGGTCCATACGTCCGCGATGGCACTCTCCGTGTCCTGGATTTCATTCTGTCTCGCGGCGTTGTTTTCACAAGCGAATGCCGTCGAGTTGACGTCTCTGGTAAATTTGTTCATCGGAACGGCATCTGGGGCGAATGGCGGTAGCGGTGGAAATGTCTTTCCTGGTTCGTATCTTTCCCGTATTGTTGCGTTCTTTCTGACCTGCGATGCAGGCGCAGCGATTCCACATGCTATGGCAAAAGTCTGTTTTCTGTTTCACTGCTGCCCGCATTGGCTCATTGCGTGATAGGTCGGTATCGACGTTAGCACAGCTCCTAGACAAGCAGGATACATCCACGACAATAGCTCGATTACTGGAATTTCCCTCATGCATGACGAAGGGACTGGCGGAAATACCAACGGAGGTTATGGGATATTCCCACTATTTCCTTTAACAAACTGCAATTTTGCCTCCTGCCCGGTCGGGATTACGGCTCGTGCAGCTCTGCGCGCAGCGGGAACGGACGGTCAGTATTTTCCAAGCACACCGATTCATTGTAATAACAGCTCTCCGCTTGAAGCTGCCAGCCCAGGTTATTTCACCACAACCTTCACCAACAACATCAAACTGGAAGCGACCTCGACCAGGCGAGCGGGCCTGATTCGCTTCACGTATCCGACCATAGGCCCCAATCACGTCGTTATCGACCTTACGAACGATTTGCAGCGTTCTTTCGAAGGCGGATCCATCTCCATCTCTGCGGAAGGGAGGGTGAAACTTGGTGGGACATTTTTGCAGGTGTGTTTCTCCATGTCGATTACAGTTGTCCACCTCAACATACGTGTCCTCGCAGAGCTATGGCCCCGCAAACTACACAGTTTTCGGCTGTTACGACTTTTCGCCGCCTCAAAGCGTGCAGTCTCAGCCCATAGCTGCGTTCGGCACGTACCAATCGACCAACCTTACCTCTCCCAGCAATTTCACGATCACCGCCAACTCGACGGGCCGCAACTTCCCCTGGGTCAGCGACAACGTGTCGCCCGAACAGGCCGGCGCGCTCATCTCTTTCAACTCGAAGACCGTGCTCGCGCGTTTCGGGGTGTCGTTCCACAACGCAGACCAGGCGTGCGCGAATGCGGAGGCGGAGGTGCCGGATTGGGATTGGGACAAGATCCAAGGCGCGTCGGCGGGTGCGTGGGAGGACGTGCTGTCGCGCGTGACCGTGGATACTGCGGTCGAGGACGCGACTGTCGTGGAATTGCTGTACTCGTCGGTGAGTGGTTTGCTTATCGTTGACGCAAACTACGTTGCTGAGCAATTTGGGATAGCTGTACCGCGCGTCGTTAGTTCCGGCCAACCTGACGGACGAAAATCCGTACTGGGACTCGCCGTATCCCTTCTATGACGCGTTCTTCTGGTGTGTCTTTTACAGTTCCAAGGAGGGGCATAAACTTAGTAGCTCCTAGCTCTTGGGACACGTTCCGCACGGTCCACCCTCTTCTCTCCATTCTGGATCCGCGCGAGTGGGCCCAGATTGTCAATGCGTATGTAGATGGATGGCGGCATACCGGTATGCAGCCCCTCTGATGTGGTGCGCGCATTCCTCACCTCTGCATGCAGGCTTTATCCCCGAGTGCCGCTCAAACACCAAACCGTGCGTCGTTCCCGTTTACCTTTCAGCCATCCCCGCTCACACCTTGACCGCCTCAGCGGCTACGTCCAAGGAGGAAGCGACGGGATGATCCCGCTGGGCGACTTTGCCGTCAAATACGGCTCCCGCGCGAGCGAGCTGGGTGTGCCGATCGACGATCTGTACCAGGCGCTGGTGGACACGGCCGAGAACACGCCGCCGGACTGGTACACCGTCGGGCGCCAGAACACCGCGTGGAAGACGTTCGGGTACATCCCGACAGACTGGGTCGACCCCTCGGGCGCGACGGGGCTGCCCACGCGCGAGGCGTCGCGGGCGTGGGAGGTGCGTAGACGACGTTCTCCGCGCCGAGGTCTCTAATTGTTTGCCGTTGTGTAGTACGCCTTGGGTGACTTCGCCGTCCGCCAAGCGGCGATCGCGCTGAAGAAGAGCCCGGGCGACGTGGTGAAGTACTCGAACCGCTCGATGAACTTTGTGAATATGTGGGATCCGAGCGTGACGAGCGACGGGTTCTCCGGATTCGCGCAGCGGCGGTATCCTGTGTGTTTCCTCCTCCATTCACCAAATGTTGTCATTGCTGACGTGTCTCCTCTAGAACGGGACCTTCGCCTTCAGCCCGCCGAACGCGTGCAGCCCCGTCGACCCCGTGGGCCACTCGTGTGCCCGGGGGACCGACAATAATGTCGGGTTCTACGAATGTGCGTCGTAGTTCCTCTTCGTCGCCGTGCTGCCATATAATTTGCTTCTACGTTTCAAGCCTCATCCTGGGAGTACAGCTTCTTCGCGCCGCACTCCATGGCGACGCTCGTCGAGCTGATGGGCGGGCCCGATACGTTCGTTCCGCGTGTGTACGTGCCGTTGCCCTGTGTCTCACTCAATTCAGGTGCTAACAGAAGGATGGATGCAGGGACCACTACTTCGCCATGGGTTACTTTTACGCCGGTAACGAGCCGGGCTTCCTCATGCCCTGGGGGTACCACTACGCGAACCGCCCAGACCTGAGCGCGCTACGCGTGCGGAACGTCGTGTACAAGAACTTTAACACCGGGATCGGCGGGTGCGTGCATTTCCATCTTATCTTTTATCTTCGTCCTCTTCTGACCTTGCATTGCGTGCGCCTCGTAGAATCCCAGGCAACGACGACTCGGGCGCGATGGCCTCCCTCCTAACGTTCCACATCCTGGGCCTCTACCCCGTCGCTGCCTCCAAACAGCTCCTCATCGGTTCGCCCCTCCTCTCCGCGTACACGCTGCGCAACGACCTCCTCGGCACCTCCACGTCCTTCCGCGTCAACGGCTTCGACAAGGCGGGGCTCAGCGCGACGCCGCCTGCGGGCGCGCGGGTGTTCGTGAAGAGTATTACGATCAACGGCAAGCCGAGCGAGAGCTTGTGCTGGATTGATTTCGACGACGTTGTAGGGGGTGGGAGTGTGGAGATTGAGGTGTATGGGGATGCGGCTGCTGCGGCGGCGGCGGGATGCGGGGAGGGAGCACGCGCGCTGCCGGATTCGCTCGCGACGGGGGGCTTTCCTGCTTAGGGATCGATTCAAGGGTTTTGTATTAAAATAGGGAAAATGGAAAGCTCGTTTCAACGTCGTTGCGGATACAGAATTTAGGATTTCAGAACAAGGAGTAGAGGAAATGGTATATTGTATACTACAGGGATCGAGGTGTTAACTTCCTTATATACGCCACACTATTTCGAAAGCATCATCTGGGGACGGGTTAGATTATTCATTAATGATTCCACGAAAGAAGCGCACCTTGACGAACTCTTCGTAGTTGATTTGGCCATCGCCGTCGACTAGGAGTATAAAAAATTAGTACAGCAGCATACACAACGAGCGCAGCGCTCACCGTCCGCCTCGCGGATCATCTCATCGACTTCGTTGTCCGAGAGCTTCTCGCCCAAGTTCGTCATGACGTGCCGCAGCTCAGCAGCGCTAATGTAGCCGTTCCCGTCCTTATCAAAGACCTTGAACGCCTCCTTGATCTCCTCCTCGCTGTCGGTGTCGCGCATCTTGCGCGCCATCATGGTGAGGAACTCGGGAAAGTCGATCGTGCCGTTGCCGTCCGCGTCGACCTCGTTGATCATGTCCTGCAGCTCCGCCTCGGTCGGGTTCTGCCCTAGGGAGCGCATGACGGTGCCCAGCTCTTTCGTGGTGATGGTGCCGTCGCCATCTGCGCAACACGGAAACGAGTAAACGTTAGCTTTTGAGGTGGCGTGCGATGCCAAAGACGGGATAAACGCACCCTTGTCGAATAGCGAGAACGCCTCTTTGAACTCTGTGGACAAGGTCAGCGCCTCGCTCGTCCCGATCCCATCGTCTACGCACCGGAGATTTGTTCTAAGCGAGGAGACGACAATCATCAATACCAAAGCACTCCTAGACGCATTCTGTTCTTCGTACCTTCGGACTGAAATTGGAGTTAGTAGGAAGGACAGGGACACGGGAAGGGACTCACAAGCTGGTCGGCCATGTTTGGTTGGTCGTGGAAGGAGTAGAGGAGAAGTAGTCGGTCGCCAAGAGTGATGCTCGGCGATACCCGATACCGGCATCATTACAGTCACAATGAGTTCAACCGAAAAGTTTGCGCATTCAACGCGTCTAGAGACCCAGAGCTGCCTCGGAAAAGCTCACCGTTTATTTCTTTGACATTTTCTGCCCACCACTTTTTTTTTGGGCTGAAAGAAGCATGTCGGCACTTCAAAAAAAGTTCTTAGCATCTTTCTCCATTCAACGCCGATATCGTATCCCCTGGTATTGGTACATGATAGGAATTCTAATACAGTCGATTTCCCCCCTTGCATTCTTCAAGACGTTAGCAAAAGCGAGATCACTCCAAGTCAATGGAGGCGCGAGACAGAGTCAGCGACAAAAAAAAAAAAAATCTAACCGAGCCCATGCGAGCGGTCAAAGCGAAGTCTCCCGAACCTATGACCACATCCGGGTCCGTCACCTTCACGAGTCTCGACAAAGTTGACGCTTCGCTCTGCGCATCGGACCTGGCAACACGGCGCGCCCGCCCACCACGGCATGTCGTGTCATGATTGCGCCGACCAAAATTGGATGATAGATGAATTTAGCACGACAGATCGGCGACTTTCTTCGTTTTTTTTTATACAGGGATCCAGGCAAACGCACGAGTATGCACTATACAAAAAAAAATTGTACATTTCCACTTGTACATTCAACGAGAGCAGAGAGCGGTTGGATTACTTGGACATCATCATCTGCCGATGGTGATTAGCTCAGGGCATGACGGAGACGCAAAAGAAGTGACGTACCCTGACGAATTCTGTGCGGCGCAACAGAGGAAACAGCAGTTGTTAGCCTACGGTGGGAGGAGGGGAGGAGGGAGGGACAGTACATACCATCGTAGTTGATCTCGCCATCGCCGTCCTAAGAGTAGGTCAATACGAGCTGTAGATGGAAAGGGAAGACAAAGACGCACAGTATCTGCCTCCCGTATCATCTCCTCGACCTCCCGATCGGTCAGCTTCTCCCCTGTGCCGCAATGAGCATCCAATATCATCTACGACGCAGCCCCGCACTCACCAAGACTCCGCATAACCTGCTGCAGCTCCGTCACGCTAATCGTCCCGTTCCCGTCCTTGTCAAAGACCGTAAACGCCTGCCGGATCTCCTCCTCGCTGTCCGTGTCCTGGAACTTCTTCGCCATCATCGCGAGGAACTCGTTGAAGTCGATCGTGCCGTTGCCGTCCGCGTCGACCTCATTGATCATGTCCTGCAGCTCGCCCTCGGTGGGGTTCTGCCCGAGCGAGCGCATAACGGTGCCGAGCTCGAGGGTCGTGATCGTGCCATCGCCGTCTGAGGGGCGTGGAATGGTTAACGGCACACGATGGGAATTGATAACGGGATGACGACGCACCCTTGTCGAAGAGCGAGAACGCCTCCTTGAACTCTGCGAGTGATTTCAGCACCTCCTGGCACCCAATATCGCCCATGCTCACCTGAAATTTGCTCTATCAAGTTTAGGGTCAGTCAATAAACCGATCTGCACTCAGATCCACACCGCGCACCTGGGGACTATCCAAAGAGATCAGCACCTGTAGCGACTCGCACAAGGACACTTACCAGCTGGTCAGACATTGTAGTAGATATTGGTGGTGTGGGGTAGAGAGAAGGAAAGAGTCAGTCGAAGCGGGGTGTTGTGCTGAAACAGTTTGTTGGCGCTAAAACAGACGGCGGTTATATATAGCCACATCGCCTGTACAGTGGGGCGAGAGCATCGAATAAATTGCGATACGGCGATTTCGACACAGTTTTCCTGTGCAAAAGAAAAGGAAAAGTGGAGGCATTCCACGGCTGTTCTGATTCAGAAGGGTCAAGCACGCTGCACTGGCCGAAGGCTGTACATGAATCTAAAATCAGCCGGTCATCCTATCTCCTTCTTTCTTTCTCCCATCTCATGAGGAACGGGCATTTTTGCTGTTTACTGTCGTCTCCAAATCGTCCATGTCTTTGGTTCGCCTTTCGAGGAAATTCAACTCGAGTCTTATTTCGGAAGCTTCCCGTCGGTCAAGATTTTGGTTGAAGAAAACTTTGGTTCACAATCTGTACAATCTCGTATGCTATGCTGGTACTTCGGTTGCGTTCCGCTCTTTCTACAAGGAAGTTTGTTCTGGATTCTGGCACACCCGAGGCTCTGTCGGCTGCGAGCCTATCATGTTTGCCGTATTCCTAGCTTTTATGCTGTACGCAATCCGGAAGGAACTCGCTATCGAATCGCGGAGGCACTCCCCTGAATTTCGCTCCAAGCCCGGAGCTGTCCCATATACAAACAGCCATGGTGAGTCGGTCCAGGGATGTGCAACAGCTAAAATCTATCGGTCTGTCGGTGCAAGGCTGTCTATTATCTGAGACGGATTTGGAGATGTATTGTCCTCCATTTTATCTCGGAGTCAGCGCGACTGAGCTTTCTCGACACCCGGACTGCGGGGGGCGCGGTTCAAGTGGCGGCTGTTCAGTGTTGTGGAGGGCAGCTGGCCCTCAAACAGCTGGGCAAATGGCGACCATCTATTCCCCGCCCCTCGTCGCCCGTATTTTCTGCGCAGCTCTGAGTCATTGCTACTTGATCCCTGAGAGCCGGTGACGATCTAGACTCCGATGTAGTTTCGAATCTTCGTTCCACGGTCCATGCCACAAGTGGGGCGGGATCATGCAAAGCCAACATTTGCAAGGACCCGAATGTCGTCACTTGCATACCAGACACCTCACTCCTTCTCCACCTTCTCTTGAACGCGCGTCTTGTGCTTGTCGTCGCCCAGCTGGTACCCATTGCCCTCTTCTCGGTCATCAATCATCCATCCTATGATCACATCCGCTTCTTCGTCCTCCTATATAATTTACAGACTTCCAAGAAAGTAGATGTAATCACGCCTTCTTGAGCCCTCTCCACCGACTCGAAATCGGCACTCACGCTCCCTTGCGGCTACAAATAAACATTCGGGCAATATTGTTTTGCACAAAAGCGCGTCATCGCGTTATATCCCCATCTGGACGACGGATCAGAAATATCGACCCAAAGCAGTAATCTACAAGAATCCTCGAATTTGTTCCAGCGCAAGCTATTGTGATGGCACGATTTTCGTAGAACTTGTCAGTGGGTATATACGGCTCCAAACGCATGGGGTGAATTCATGAGTCACTGTAAGAGTTAGCCGCACTAGTTCCACAACCAAGGTCCGAGCTTGTCAACGAGAGACTACATTAGACAGCTAGAGGGGTTTTCGTCGACACGTTGACCGACTGGCCCTTTTAGACTAAAACCGGACGCAGAATGCTGAGCCGAACCGAACGCGTAGCAATATTGGCCAGACTGGCCCTAAGTACGCACTCGAGTTGTGCGTAGGATGACATCTGCTCTGGAACCGAGTACAGTAGTTGTCGCCGTCCCAGCTACAGGTATCGCGCCATTCCTCAATACTACAACTTCGCGAGCCCATGTCAATTGTACAGCGTACATGGATACACAATTATAGTTGGTCTACAGGGAGTAAAGTAGAATAGCATATCCCATCGTCGTGGTTGTTCGTGAATTACTTGTTCAGCTCAGCCTGACGAGCCTGGAGCTCCTCATGGGTCTAGATATCAATTCATGAGAGTCAGGTCAATATATGGGTTACGGGACGCACCGCGGGCTTCTCGAGGCCGGCCAAGATCTGCTGGCTAGGGACGTGGGGGTCCCGGGCGTGGAACGCCTGCGCGTTCGGGTTGCTCGCGAGCCCACCCGTCTGCTCCGGCAACAGGTCGGCCGGGTCATTGGTTTTCTGCGATCCAAACGATGTCAGTACAAAGTTCCCCATTGAAAGAGAATGAATGCGAACAGCAGGGTGGGGCTGGATGGAGAACGTGGGCTCCTCAGATGCATTAGATGCAGACTTGTTATCAGTTTTGCCAGACATTTTCTTGAAGACTTTAGAGAAGAATGAGGGCATTATAAAGGTCAGGGTATGAAGATTGGGTATGTGAAAGACTGTGTTTACCTCTGTGAGAGCTCTGGGTGTACTTATAGGGTGGTGGTGGTTGGAAGCGAGTTATCGATGCGATGACGACTTTGCGCAGCCGAGTAGATGACATCACTGCCAAGATCCGGGCCGGCTGCGGTCAAAGTGCGATATGGCTGCGGTGTTGCTGTGTAACAAATGCAAACCTTACTTATGTAACTTGGACGGAAAAATCGACTCTCGTTTTTCTCAGAGGGTACCCTTTTATTTGACCAACCCGGCCCCAGTGTTTACATAGCTACTACACTGTTTTTCTTGCTCAACTCAGGCAACATTCAGGTTGCTTCACTGAGAGCAAACTGAGGGCAAGTATTTCAGTCTCGATTTTAATTTACAGCCCAGAAATGACTGGGTCCAAATTCCATCACATTTGCACTCGCAAATTTTCTGAGATTCTGCAGGCCCACAGCTTCAAGCCAGTCAGAACCTGAATATTTTGAGTGCAGATACACACTATTATAGTAGTCCATACCGTTCGGATTCTCCAGACACGCGGCCCCGCATATGACGACCCATGATCTATCTTTTATGCTTTTGTTACCCTGCCGCCGGCAAAAATAGTTCCGCTTGTCAATAAAAATAGTCCGTTTGCAGTAGATTGCGTCGATTATCCGAAAGAAATCCGAGCTTAGCTCTCTAAAATTAATGGTCCAGCTAAGTTCAGCTCTGCGTCAACCTGGGAGCGGTTTCGAACATATCCATACTGAACCTTCCGTCGCTTCCGATCTCAAGACTCCAGTAGCGAGCGGAAGGTTGCGGCCGGAACTCTTCATAAGCCGCAAACGGGATCCAGGAATCTGGAATGTTGAGTTAGCAGCACAAGTGGCGACTCTTGAGCGCCGCCAACAGTCGAAGAGTGCGGTGGCACCGAAGCATTGTCCATTGGCTCAGAGAAAGCGTGAGACAAATAGAGTATTTTTGAGAGGTAAAAAGGCGCTGTGGTAACTAACCATCGCTATACCGCTGGGCCGCAACCCATCCTGCTGTCTTTCCGAGATGTTCCAGAGATGATAGGGCATCACCAAGCCCACTGATACTTGCCTAAATCGTAATACACGATGTCGGCGGGCGGCGACGATGCAACGAGAGCTCGCAGATAAAACGCGTACACTGGATTGCTGGGGATAAAATCGATGGAAATCAAGGCTCCCGGCTTGTTGAAGAATATGCAAATTGAACGTATTTCTCGGTCCATCAGATGTACCAGCCTCGGGAGGATCAGGATAGCCTGTGCTTAGACGTTGCCGCAGATGTTTCGTTTTTCGAGAATCTTATCCCTCTCAGAGAGCTCGACTCGCCGGGCGTTGGTTAAGTGGGAGAGGTCAACGTGACCATGTTCAAGTTTAATCAATGATGACATCAATTTCTTCTCTTCAACGGCCATGAACCCTCAGGTTGTTCAAGCCAGGTTCAGGCTCTTGGTACTCCTAGAGGGCAGTCGCCTGTCGCCCATTGGCCCTCGAGCTTCCTTGGCGGAAAAAATGGTTCTAAGTCTGAATTCACGCGCTGCAACCGATTTGCCAACTCTAACGCTCTTAAACCTCGGACGGATTGCCCGGCCCCCAACCATTTCTGGAACCTCGACTTGAGCAGATGATGGGTTATCAGCCAATGATTCAATGGATGTTGCCATAGTGTTGGAGACGGATGCGGTCCGCTCCTCGTCGTGACCAAAGATATTTTCCGCGAGTAGAACAGGAGGTTTCCTTTAAATTGCTCAATGGGAGTGGGATGAGTTTAGATTGCTTGCTCGCATCTATCATGTTCGCATTCGCAAAGCTCTCGGTCTTGCTCTTCCTGGTCCCCTTCATTTCGGCGTCACCAACGCCCGTGGAAGAGCGGGCCACCGCCATCGATACCTCGAGCCACTGTGGTATGTTGCCGCCTACGCAGAGTTAACGCGTGCTTGATTTTTTCCGCTCTACTCCAGGCCAATGGGACACCGTCGTGGCCGGCGGGTACAGTCTTTCCCTTGACCAATGGGGCCTGTCCGGCGCGTCCTCTGGTTCCGACTGTGCATCGCTTACCACTCTGACCGGTACGACTCTGGCGTGGAAGACGACCTGGACCTGGACAGGTTAGCCATTCGGTTTACTTTGACTCCGCAGAGTCATTTATAAACAACTGTCGCAGGCGGCACCGGCGTCAAGAGCTTCACAAACATCGGCGCGAACAGTGGACTGAACAAGCAGCTTTCAGCTATAAAGAGTATCCCTGTAAGCAACGCGGGCTCGATTTTTCGCTAGCTTATTCCGTTATCCATGAAAAGGCCGTCTGGACTTGGTCGCAGAGCACCAGTGGCACTGTAGTCTCCAATGTTGCATTCGATGCGTTCTCGTCCACCACATCCGGAGGCTCGGCCAGTTTTGAGTATATGATTTGGCTAGGGAATTTCAATGCTGGGTGTGTTCCGTTCCCTACCGAGATTCTGGATGGCTCATTCTTCTCAGCCCCATCTCAGCGGTCTACAATTCCGCCGGCCAGCCTGTGTAAGTTCTCTTTATTCTTCTGTCGAATTTCGTCTAAACAACTGTTGTAGGCCGGTCGTTTCGAATCTTTCTTTAGCAGGTCATACGTGGAATTTGTACTTCGGATCGAACGGTGCAAACAGCGTCTACTCGTTCCTCCCCACGAGCGGGACGATCACGAGCTTCAACGCCGACGTTAACCTGTTCCTCAAGGTACTCTCCATAATAACCATTCATCCCACTCATGTTTGTTAATGATACCTCAGTACTTGACCGCCAACCGTGGAGTCCCCACCTCGCAGTTCTTGACCACTGTCCAGGGCGGAACCGAAGCCACTTCGGGCTCTGCTACGCTCACAACGTAAGTTTCTTTTATTATTTTGTTACCACCCGGTCTGACTGGTTTAATTCTTAGATCGGCATTCAGCCTCGCCATCAACTGAAGTTGAGATTGAGAATGACGTGTCTGCTGAAAATGTAGTCTTATAATGCATTTCGCCGTTGAATTTTTTTCGAACCGTAACTCGGCATTTCCCGAACCACCGGTGATCGCCGTGTTCGCCCAGTTTGCTTTGGCCCTTTCTCGGTCTTCCATGTTGTCTCTCTTGAAAAACGCCGTTTCAATCAACAGTCACTTCTCTTTCCTTCACGCTGAAGTACCCTTGATGCATGCGGCGGCCCGGGTTGCATATGATAAGAGTCACAAGGATTGCGCTTCTGACCTGGCCTTCGAGTCCTAGGATCGCCAAGCCCGTATCAGCCCTTACCGTCCTTGTCGGCTACAAGACTGTATTCCCGCTCTGGGCCGAAAAAAATCTACAGCGCTGAACAACCAGCAGCACCCAAATCTCCCTCGTCTGTCGGAAGCGGCTGTTTACTCTCTTTCAAAAGAACAGCCAAGGAACAACCACGCTTAATCCGGGCGCCCTTCTGGCGGCCCGCTGAGCGAAGTACTCGGATCTATGTATATGATTTCATCTTGGCTCCTTGTCTTAAATCGCCCGAAGTCGAACTCCACTGTGAAGCGAGACCATCCGCGACCATGTTTCCCCTGGTGATGTTCGTGCCGCTGCTGTCCCTGTTACTTTTCCCTGTGTCCCAGGCGCGCCCCGCGTCTTACGCCGTCTGGGCCGCGGATTCAGGCATCGCGCGCGGGCAGGGGAATGGCCTGGCGTCCGGGGTGCCGATTGTTTCGTATGAGCATGGCGAGTTCCAGGTGAGTTTGAGTCGATATGATTTTTGCGCTGCAATGTATGTATTGACGCGGTTGGATGCAGTGGGGACTGCGTCTGTTGTACGAACTCACTGGGAACCAGACGTACTTCAATTATATCCAAGCTGGCGCGGACAATATCGTGTTCCCGAACGGGACTGTGCATGGTAGCTATAAGTGAGTTCAATTATTCGCCAGATAGTTCTTTCCGGCGGGTGTTGATGCAGATTATAGTTTCACAGCATTTTCGCTGGACCCTGTCCGGTATGTGGTTCAATTATCGTGTTGAGTCTTGCTAACGCCAAGTAGGACGGGCCCCACCTTCGTCTACCTGTACGTGCTTTCGCTACGAGAAATATGCACTCCCTTTATTTTAAATACGCGTGCATAGGTTCCAGCAGACCAACCAGGCAAAGTACAAGACGGCAGCGAACACATTCCGCAGTCAGCTCAACGGCCACCCGCGGACTGCACAGGGGCAATTCTGGCACAAGCTCATGTATTTCAACCAAGGTGCCTTCATCCAATTTATTCTTCATTCGATTTTTTTAAGACTTCGTGCCAAGGATGGCTCGACGGGATCTATATGGGCGACGTTTTCTACACCGCGTACACGAAGGCGTTCGACGCTAACAACGCTACCGCATGGGGTGCGCTTGTTCGATGGCCGCCTTCACAAAGTTTTCATTCAACTGGTTGGATTTTCTAGCCGATATAACGTCCCAATTCAAGCTCATGTTCGACAACACCCTGCAAAATGCTACCGCGCCCAATAATACTGGGCTGATGTACCGTCCGTCATTTTTTCGGCCGCTTTCTTTTCTTCTCGGTATGCTTAATACGAGTCGGATAGATGGATATGATTTCAGCCACACCACTGTCTGGGCATCCCCCGATCGCGGTCACTCGCCCGAAGTCTGGATACGTGCCCTAGGTTCGCATAATAATTTATCATCTTCTCAAAAACGAGGTTTATTATTTCCCTAGGCTGGTACAGCATGGCCCTCGTCGACGTCATCGAAATGGCCACCCCCGCCTCGGGCGCGCTCAAATCCACGCTGCTCACCATCCTCAACGTTCTCGCACCGAAAATCCGCGACGCGGCGGACCCCGTGAGCGGCGTGTGGTGGCTCGTGCTCACGCAGCCCGGGCGCGCGAAGAACTACTTTGAGAGCAGCGGCGCGATGATGTACGTGTACTCACTGCTCAAGGCCGTGCGGCTCGGGTATGTCGCAGACCCGGACGGGAGCATCGTTGCGGCGATGAAGAAGGCGTATGGTTACGCGTTGGCGAATTGGGTCGTGGCGAATAGCGATGGGACGATGAGCTGGATGAATACGGTCTCGGTTCGTTTGTTTTATTATCTTGGTGTTGGAGGGTAGTTAATTTTCTTTTCTTTGGTGGTAGGTTGGAAGCTTGACCACGACTGGCGACTTTGCCGTACGTCAATCCTGTGTGTCGTACAATGAAGCTCATTTTCTGTTGATTTTCTAGTACTATGTCGCGCAGACGGTGGATGTCAACGATCTCAAGGGCTTGGCGGCGTTCCTTTTGGCGAGCCTGGAGTTTGAGAAACTGTGATTAGGTGTTTCGTGGCAGACAGGATAAATATTCTACGCTCGGACTGCTTGATGAATTTTGGAGCCTTGACGGAAACTTGAACCACATTCGTCCTCTTCTTGTCATTAAAAAATAATATGGTTCATACTATGAAATCTTTTTAAAAAGAAACTACATCGATCGAGTGGGAAATCGAATTCAACCTCTGCCTTCAAGCTTCAAGCGGTGCATTTCATTCATATGCTGCTCTCCTCGCAGACTAAGGCCTGAGCATAAACATTAGCTCAGCATGCATGAACGGATAGGCTACCGAGCTAGGATACCGAGAATCCGAGATGGCGGATGGTTCGGCGTTGGTTGAATTTCTATCTTTTACGAATTTTATATGCAGACGATGCGGATTTGGTATGTAATTGAACAAGAGCGTTCAATAAATGGAGGACGTCCACTAGAAAATGCCAGAAGACTGGATGACATTGCAACTTTCACGAAAAAGCCCAGTCTGCAATGCCAGCTATTATCAATGCCAATGCGTGAAAATACAATGCAAGTAATAAGTACTTAAAACAACAACTAAATGGGATATAACACAATGCGCGTGAATAGTTGTTGATAGTCAGTCGATCAAGAGAGAGAGAGAGTTATTCCAACTTTAAGTGATAACGAAATAGCAATACAATACGATGCAAAAGCAAGAGTTCGGTCAAAGTCTTCAGTCCAGCGTCCTCAGAAGAGTCGTTCTTTCGGACCGACAGCCCGTATCCAGATCTCGCCCGGGCGGCTAGAAGCGCAGTCCCATTGAGCAAAGTTGGAAGAGTGCGGAAGAGTTGGGAAGCAAAGCGTACCTCTTCTCCCGCAGAATTTTAAACACCTTCTTCGCGTCCTTGTGCTCCTTGAGCTGCACCGTCTGCGGGCCGCCAGCGCGTGGCGGGAATGCGCCCGGACACCGGTCCTGCAGGTCCGCCAGCGCCTCGTTCGTGCCCTCCGTCTCCACCACGACTGTCCCGTACCACCCCGGGTCGACGAACAGCCCCGCTGTCTCTGGTATCGGGATGCGCGGGGACTGCGGGCGGCGCCCGCCGGAGGACATGGACATGCGCGGCTTGGCGGGGGCGCGGATGGTGAAGGACGAGCGGTGCACCCAGCGGACGACGTTGTGGATGTTGCCCTGCGGCCTAGACATAAACAGAGATGGTTAGAATGCACTGTAGATCATGATGATGCCAGACGCACGTTTCCGTCCGGACGCGGTCCTGCAGGAGCTGCAGGTTGGCAGCGATCTCTTGGCCCCACGGCGATAGGTCGACGTGGACGACAGGGTTGGTCGACGCCGGCCCCGTCCGTATGACGCGATGGAAATACGAAGGCGGGAATGCCAAAGTCGGGAGATACTGCGGCAGATCTCCGACGGAAGAGTACTTGTAGTCTAAGTCCTGCGAACGCTGAGTCGGCGAGTCTACCGAGAGAAAAGAGACGACATACTATAAGGTAGCTCCCGTCCCACACCAATCTCCCGACGTTGCCCTCGTCGCCGACCGCAATGTCCCAGACCACATCGCCAATGCGGAGCAGCGCAAGCACGCCCGCCCGCTTGAGCTCCGCCTCACACTCCAGCACGCTCTTGTCCGACAACCAGTCCCCATCCGGCGAGGGCACAAACACCCGCAGCAGCGGCGCGCGCTTCACGCGGAACAGCGGCGAGCGGAACGCAGTCCCCGGTGCCGTTGAATGCGGCTGCGAATGCCCCGACGTGGGCGACGGCGCGCGACTCGACGTCCGCGACGTACTCGATCGACTCGACGCGTACCCGTTGCTCGTGAACCGCTTCTTCGCCGCGGACGGCGGGCTAGCCGCTTTGGCCGCCGCCGTGTCGCTCGCCTCGCGCTCCGCCTGTGCCCTCAGGCGCAAAACGACACGCGTATACGCGCGCGCCGACATCGTCAGATTCCGCGCGCCCGCGAGGTGCGCCGGGTCCCGCGCTGCCGGCGGCAGGCTGAACGACTGCACATACCCCTCCGCGACGCGCGAATACTCGTGCGTCGGGAGGCCCACCCCGCGCATGTAGTCGTGCAGATCCTACATATCACACACAAGTCAGCGATGCCTTCCTCAGCAGCTTAAAGAAAGAATGAAAGAAAGAAAAAAAAGAAACACACCAACAACGAAAGCTCCAGCGGGTCCACCTCCTCCCACGCCCACCGCGAGTACCCCACCGTGCGCAGATACCGCTCCAGCGCGACCTCGCGCAGCTCCGCCGTCCCCACCAGCCGCATCCGGATCTCCTTCGTCACCGCCGAGAGGATGCACCAGTCGTAAAAGGAGAGGTACGCCAGCAGCGCAGACAGCAGCGGCGGACTCGTCACGCATGTGGCAAGCGGGAACGGCCCCGGCATCCGCGTCTCCCGCACCTCGACGCCCTTGACGGCCGAAGGCGGCGTCTTCTCCAGATGATCCCCGCGCCGCCGCGAGCGCGCCGTGCGGTATTCCTCAGGCGTCACCGGCGAGGGCGGCGCCTGCGGGTTAATATTAATATTATGGACCTTCTGTGGCGGTGTGGTATTAACGGCGTTCTGCTGCTGCTCGAAGAACGTGTCTTGTCGCGGCGTAGCCGGCTCCTCTTCCTCCGACTCCGGGACCGCAGACGACTCTGTTCTCGTAGGGGAAGAAGAGCCCGTGGAGGACGGTGGTGGCGGCGGCGCGGACGGGGGGCCATCGCGCGAGGTCGGCTTGAGCATGCGCACGGGGTCCACCTTCGCAAACGGATCGTCGTCGAGCATGAGCGTCGACGCGCGGGAAACGGCCCGCTCGTCCGCGTCGCGCCCGACGATGGACGGGCTCGGCTGCTGCAGCGCGGCGGAGCTCATCTTCCGTTGCGGCGTGGTCGGCCGCGACTTGGTGAGCATGCGCGGCGTGTGAGGGGTAGGTGGGTCGGCTGGCATGGGCGAAGAACGCATCATGGGTGACAAGGGAGCGGGGGACGCTTTCCGATCCTTCTTCGACGCGGCGCGTTGTGGAGTCTGAGGCTGCGGCTGAGATATAATCTGAGGTGGTGGCGACTGCGGCGGCAACGGCGCGTTCCCATTCATACGGGGCGTCGGGCCCTTCGCAGCATTCGGGAGTGGCGCATTTCCATTGACCTTCGGCGTTTGGCGCTCAGTCGACTGCTGCTGGTCCCAACTATCCAAAACCGTCTTGGAGAAGCCGGTCCCCTCGGTCTCTTCGTTGAAAAGCCGTGGCGGCATCTTGACCACTTCCGCAGCCGGTGGAGGTGTGGGGTAGGCGTTATACGGGCTGTAATCCGCCTTTTCGGAGGGGGACGCGTCCACAGTCGCCATCGCCGCGAATATCAACGGCTTGCCCTTGACAAGCGACGACGGCGTGCGTTTGGGCTTCGCATTGGCAGGAGCGATGTGCTGTGCAGGGAGGAGGCCCGTGTTTATTTTGAAGGAATTGTCCGGGTGGAAGCTCTGGACCTCGAACGAGCTGATTGTCGCGCCCATGTCTGTTTGCGATTGTGATTCTGGTGGTGGCAAGGGTGGTGTTGGTGCAGGGTTTATACCCGCCTGCGACCGCCTATTAAAACCCAACGGTACGGGCAGATGACGTCGGCTAGACTCACCGCTCTTGACTTTGAGTTTGGATGGGTAAAAGACGCGTCAGGATCCTACAGAGAAATACATCGCCGCGTTAATAAAGCATGCTCGAAAGGCAAAGCAAAGAATGAAAGGAAGCGCCAATCCACCCAATGAGGTAAGCTTGCATCGAGTGGAACGAGATCCGGAGCGTGCAACACCGGTGAAAGAGAGGCATGACGCTGCAACTCAAGATCGAAAAGACTATTTTCATGCGGTGCGGCTGCGCGAGGATCATGAAGCAATTACGGGATCCATACATAGCCGCACGGCAATAGAAAAAAATAAAACGTCGGAAAAAGATTCACCTGGTACGATGCTGCAGCTGCGAGGGGAGCTCGGTCATCAGGCGCCCATTGCCCGTTGTGCCTTGGCGGGGAAGCAGCTACAGGTGCAGGAATCGCCGACTGGAGACCAGAAGCAGAGCTCGCGTCAGAGAGCTTATGTCGTAGATCCTGTCGCGCATACTCCTTCGGATAGCGGGAGGGGTCATGGGAGGATGCAGAGGACGGGTCAGGTCTCGCTGAAGGGGTTTGGTTGGAGGAAGGGGGCAATGTGCGTGTGCCGACTCTGGGGCTGGCATATCCCGTGGAAGAGATAGGCGGCTGTTGAGCGGGGGCGCCCATTACGCGTCCGTTAGGGAGGTTCTGGGTCGCAACCGAAGGCTGGGGTTGGAAGCCATGGCCACGAGCGGAAGCCCGGCGATGGGCCGGGAGTGCAGACTGCGGGGGCATGCTTCCGAGCGGATCAGGGTGATTACCCTGAGGTTGAATGGACGGCAGAGGCTTGTCTGCTGGTGGGACATGCGAGAAACGACGATTTGTAGGGTTAACTGGGGGCGGGACCGGTGTCGGGAGCGTCTGATTCCGACTGGGCGGAGAGGAGAACCGATTTTGCGATGGTGAAGCGTATGAAGGAGCACTAGCGATCGAAGCAGAAGCTGCGGTAAAGTCGGAAGGGCTCGCCTGAACGTAAGATGGACCACCGTTCTGCCGTGGCTGCCTGGTGTCTTCCCGTTGCTGTACTGCGCCCCTTGGCGCTCCATTGGTCATGTTCGGGGCTTGGTCTCGCCGGGGGCCACTAGCGAGAGCCATGGGCGACGAAACGACGCGCAGGGCGGGGGAATCAACAGCGGTTGTTGCAAAGCGCGCGAATATTGGAGAATGTGGGGTATAATTGAGAGGGGGAGAAGGGGCGGGGATGGGAGAAGGAGCAGGGACCGAGTCCTGCTTCTTCTTGCGGAGGAAACCAGCCATCGCCAGGTCGAGACTATAGACGGAGACTGGGGGTCAGCATGGGTGGTTGAGACGGAGGAAGCAATAAAGCAAAGGACGGAGACCGTGATCGAGGCGGCTTATGGCACAATGCCATCATGACATACCGAGACAAGTACCCACGCATAACGTTGCTTACCTTCCTTGTTTACCTCTTCAACTTATTGTTCTTTTTTCTGCCTTTCTTTTGCCCTGGTAGCTTGAGGATATTCTCCTTGTTCTGCGTGCAGGTGCGTGTAGAAAACGTGGTTCATTAACCGGTGCCACTGTGCCTCGCTGTTGCGGATATTTAGAATGTCTCGGCGTCCCTACACATGGCACTGCATGCATACAACCCGTCCAGGCTCCACTTTTGCGTCGCACACCCGCCGAGGCACCCACGACAATCACCACCTCAAACTGGAATCAGAATCCCTCCGTGACGACATGCATCACTGTAATTTTACCCTCCTCCGCGATAATGCCGACCCGAGTCTGACGTCGAGCGTACGGTACTGACGTCGGCCGAATCGACCATCACTCCTAACAAGTCGCAGATTGCCTGGTTCCTGAACTGAATCGCATCGTTTCATGACCTGCGCCTACGAAACACTGCGATTCACCCCACGAATCCTCATTCCTTTCCGCGCTCGCAGGACACAAGCGGATATATTCAATCCCAGCATCGCCGTAAGACCCAATGCGGCGATAACGGGACCCATAATATGAAAGGTCAGAGTCAAGCCTGGACGCATGGATGATAGATGCTCTATCACCGACATATACAGCTCTTTTCCACCGCAGAGACCTACATTAGTCTGATTTCGAGCTGAGTACGCAGCTCTTTTTCCCCGCAGACATCTGAATTAGTCTGGCTTGGAGCTGTTAACGTCTTCCAATTAATTCTCATGCCATCCTCGACCTTTGGTAAATCAAGAATATGAACATCTCTGCAACTCGAACCGCTCAAGCTGCCCCGGGCCGACATTAAATCCTCGGCGGTTCTTTGTACGTGTTTATCTCTTTCTCCATTCATTCAAATCCTTTCGACCCTCCGCATGTAAGTATCTCCTTTGAATCCCATAATTATCCCTCGAAAGTCTCATGTGGCTCAGTACCTCGTCGCAGTGCAATTCTATCGCCATCGTGCCGGGCTGCCGACGATACTCAAGGTACAAAAGGGCCAATGTGCATTTCGGGCGGCGTTCAGACCGACAATCCTTCTTTGCTTCTCTCGTCCTCAAATATTACTGTCAGCGCAACATTTGTCTCTGACATCATTTTCGGCCATTATCCATGAGCGCTTCTGCCTCAGCCGATCTACAGTTGGGTTATTTGATCCTGCGTGCCGCTGCAACTCACACTATGTTTCTCAATATTCTTTGGGCTCATCTTGAACTCTGGTTGGTTGCGCGCCAACAACTTTCAGGGTCTTTCACAACCGTCGCGACTCCCTAACACTTAGATCCGCACTACATCGCTTCCCCAGTCGTGATTCTGGTTCTCGGTCAATCAAATATCTACTCGCTTCACCCAATTCCCAAGTTTCCATCGCCGCTGTTTTGTTTTGCCCGGGCTCAAATTATCACGTACCATCTCAACTCCTCACCGCCAGCACTATCGCTTCTCTTTGCATTACGCATAATCGTCAGCACCATTATCCAGCTTTGTAACGTTGTGTTTCTGTTTCTGTTTCCATAGCAGCGTGAACAATGATCTCTCTCTCTTTACAAAATTACTAAAATTACAGGTGTCTCTCTCAACGCTTTTGGAGTGCCGGACCCACAACTTTGGAGCCGCCCGTCAAACGCCCGCCGCCGCTTTGGCTATTTCGTGATATCGTACAGTAATGACATCCAAGTTTCCAAAAATACTAAAATACTTACGACGATTTATTTAACCGAATATCAGGACTAGCTCGAAGGGGCTTGGTTCGATTCCAGAATAACACGTATGTACCAAAACGCATAAAATTCTAAATTCGGAACACACAAATTCTAAACTCGGAACACAAAAATAAAATAAAAATTCAACCAACCAACGTTAGCGTCGCACCATCGGCCATCTCGGATTCTCGGATTCTCGGTATGCCAGCTCGGTAGCCTATCCGTTCATGCATGCTGAGCTAATATATAATGTTTATGCTCAGGCCTCAGTGTGCGAGGGGAGAGGGAGTCGCATATGAATGAATTGCACCGCTTGAAGGCAGAGGCAGAGGTTGAGTTTCGGAGTCCCACCCGATCGGTGCCGGTCTAGTTCCTTTTTTTCCAATATGAACCACATTACCTGCGACCTCATGAAATTCCGCGCACGTTCACGACAGCTTGACCGAGCTCGACAAACCTGGATAAATTAGAAGAACATCTCGAATGTGGTTCAAAGTTCAAGTTTCCGTCAAGGCTCCAAAATTCATCAAGAAGCAGCCTGAGTCCGAGGCTCCGGGCGTAAGAGTTTTATTTCTCCTGTCTGCCACGAACCACCTAATTAAAGTTTCTCTAGGCTAACCAAAAGGAACACCGCCAAGCCCCTGAGATCGTTGACATCCACCGTATGCGCGACATAGTACTAAAAAAATTCAACAGAAGCTATAGGTATGTTTCGGTGTGGTCCCTTCAAGAAAGGGAGAAATGGTACACGGATTCTTGTATCCCATATTCCACTCGGAACATGCAATACGTTATAATTGAGCTAGAACTGATACGTCGTGTTAAGAAAGGCTTGCAAATGACACAAAAGGCGGAGTTGAGTTCTTTCGCCTCCAACTCTCTTTACCGAACCACAACCATCCGGTTTTTGTTTCCCCACACAATTATCGCGAAGAACGCAAAGGATCTCTCATGCGTGAATTCCGAGAGCATCTTCTGGAGGAGTTACTATTGTACATTCAATTACACAGACCAAAGTTCTTTGCTTCACTTCCTTTCGAATTTCGTGATCACATCGGCGCAAAAGTATGAGCCATCGGAGAAGATAGAATCTTGTATCGCCCCCGTGTGAATCTTCTGAACCCCCGCATCGTTGACCAGCTAATTCCAAATGAGGTCAAGTCGTGCCAATGCGCAAGATAAAAATGATTGGAATACCTTCATCAAGTGATCTTGGCTCTGAGCGTAGTAAAAAAAAATTGAGCATGTCAAAATCGTGCAGAAACAAACCACAATTACCTCGTATTCGAAGTGCACGACGAGGGTGCCCTCGGGAGCGGGGAGACCCAGTACATGCAAGTGATTGGCCATGCTCTTGTTCTTCCGGCACTACAGTAAAATTGGGACGATGAGATTCCGCGGCGTCTCGCCCCAGACTCTACGCACCACAGTTGACTTGAGCAGATACGTATCCACAGCGGGAAGCGCATACATGCCATCGAAGATCGCCGCCATTTTTTGCTCGTATTGTTCTGGGGAAAGACCCTTGAGGATGGCTATCCCGTGGACTCTGTCCTTCGGGCCGGCCTTGTCGATATCCGTGGAGACTTCCGCCGTAAACACGCATGCACCTCTTTCGGCCCTGAACTCTTCCGCGCCTGCGATCAGCTTCTTACTCTCTGCATGTTGCATCACCTGCAGTGTAATTCAGGTATCGACCCAGGCTGCCTTGAATAAACGCACTGCGAGCATGTTTTCCGAAGTCTGGGTGTAATCATGATCAAAGACGATGAAGTATACTAAAAGCGAGCGCTGTACCTCATATTCGGTCATGATTATAGCGGTGTGACGGGGCTCCGGCATTCCAATGGCCCTGGCGTGCGCATCCAAAGTGTCGTTCGAAAACATCTGAACAGAATCGAACATGAGCAGGCACGATCAATCGCAGTCTAAGGTTACCCACAATCTCCATTTTCAGTGCATTCTCTTTGATGACGGGCAATACCAGCCACTTGTCTGCGAGTGCCTCAATGTCCCTTTCGAACTCCTTTTTCGAAAGGTGAGCCGGTGCTACGTGGATCCCAATAACGGCGAAACGGTCTTTGCTGTGAGAGGAAGACATGGAGCAGTCACGTTGGACTCAAAGCATTGTCTGGGAAGTTATATGAAAATAGCAGGGAGTGGAGGCCATTTGACGTTCCGTGCCGATAGGTATTTGGCGCGCGTGCCATTCATCACGTCGCAAGAGACAGACGTATCTCCTCACGGACACAAGTGCAATGTCGACACCATGTAAATGAGCTCTGCGGTAGGGGATTCGATTCGTGAGCTCAGTAATTGAGCCGGAATCTCACTATCAGGTAGACTCCATAAGTTGCCAAATTCCACCGAACAGCAGTTCAACCTGGGTCCGAGAGAATTATGTCCATGGCAGATGGTGGATATCGATATCGATGGCTAGTCGGGCAGCTTGAATGGCATTTGGCCGAGAGACGTAGACGAACGTCAAGAACCTCGGCAAGAACTGTCAAATTCAAAGTTGAGCGACAATATACTTTCCTTGCGCCACATAAAGTTAGTATGAGTAAATGGTCTCCCTCTCTTTCTCTTGCTCTTCAAGGGACCTCTGAGATTTTGTGTTTGAACTTGGTTTGAGTTCCCTGAGCCTTTGAAGCTTGAAGGTGCCAGCTGTGAGGATAAGGCTTTGCGGATCCGCGGGCCGGAGACGGATCATCAATCGCAAATATTTTTGATTTTCTGAGCAGGTTCAAGAAACCTGCTGGGAACTAGAAAAATGAGCGATAAAAATCGACGCACGAAAGAGGACACGCCAAGTTATATGCAACCTCGGTGAATGGATCACGATCTTTGCAAGGAATTATATACTGTATTATTCGTTCAAATCGACATGGGGTGTAGTATGTACGAGAAGGGAACCCTGTTTCTCTCAGAGTATTAAAGCCAGCTTCGGTTTGGATTTTACATCACCAGGGGGTTCGAGAGCGACTAGGAATATTCTTCTGTAGATCCCAAATTCTGGGGGAATACACGCACCAGGCACACAACAAAGAAGAATGTGGGCCCTGGAACGATGGGTGGAAATCTTGAGCCTCGCAAAGTTGCAAGCAGTGGCCAGCACCTTAGATTATCCTGTGATTCAAAGCCAAGATCCCAACTACGGAACTGAAAGACGAATGAAGTTCAGTAGACGAACCGTTTGAACTTCGATCCAAGACAGCAGAATCACATTATGATTCTATCGTGAGAGGGACGCCCCAGCGCGGTTTCGAAGATTCGAGGCTATGAGCTTCGTTTCGTAAAGGGGGTGTGCGAGGTCGAGCCCAACATCAAGACGTTTGGAAAGACTTGAGCCGGTCATAGTCTCTCCTTACAGGCGCTCTAATAATATGTATCAGTCCTAACTCCTCCTAACTCGTGTTTGATATAAGTAACGGCTTCAAGTTGCCGTTCAACCACCCTGAAAATTGAAGGAAAGATAGAAAATTGAACGCTGGGCTCGAATTGTCAAGTCTAGAACTTCAAAGCTTCAAGGACCAGGCGAAGAGATGATGAGGAATCAGAAGAGGACAACCGTGACGAGAGATCGACTCTGACATAAGAATCACGCGGATATCACCGAGATCCGCTGATTCAAATACGACCTGCCTCTTGCCACCATCTCGCCGAGTGGATTCAAAGGAACGCTCCAAAGGTCAAGGATCATCCAGCGATTTTTTGTGAAATTCCCACTAGCCCAGGACGGTCTATCGGCGGTGGCGGTGTGGCTTGTTTCACGGCAGCAAACCCACTCTAAGTCCTGGCTTTCGATAATCACGTCTCCAATGCTCAGGATAGGCTATCTCCACTTACAGGTCGCCGCCGCTTCATTTTCCACTCCAAATCGGCGCAACTGCGCCTGCCTGGTTTCGTTGAGCGGCCCGATAAAATGAGTCAATGCTGAAACCCAACTGAAACCTATGAATGGTACGTATACTATTCCTCGCCATTATGGGAACATCTTCGCCGCTTCACAAACTATGCCGACTCATATCCGGTGTTAACGATTGTTTCCATTAAATTTGCCTCCATATAAATACCACCACTCACTGTTCAATCTTTACTCTCCTGCGCCTCGCACTCACATTGCAATGCTTGCTAGAACATGTACAATTCTTCTGGTTGCCATTATCACCTCTGCAAGGTCTCTGAATGATCCATCACTTGCCACTGTATACGACAAATGTGTCGTCAATAATACCGTCGCACTTACATTTGTGGGTTTGCGGTCTTATTTCCGGAAACCTTAACTGAATCTCATGTTCATAGGATGATGGACCTTATATCTATATGTATATATTTGGTCAGAACTCAAATGTGTTAACCTATGCCTGACCCTGCCTTATAGGACAAATGTCAGTGACCTTCTAACCAAACACAATGCGAAGGGTACTTTTTTCGTCAGTGAGTAACTAAACCATTTACACCAGAAAATAATTCGCTGAAATATTTTGGAGATGGAAATAACTGTGAATCGTTCCCAAGGATATGCTCGTTGTTTTCTTACTGTTTGATGTTAGACGACTGCATTTATGCGCCAGATGTCGTCGGTCGTCTCCGATATACGTACAATGCTGGGCATCAAATATGTTCTCACACGTGGTCCCACCCCAATCTGAAAAGTTTGAACGCGCAACAGAGTAGGTGGTCTAAATGGTTGGATGTTCCCGTTATTGACGGGATCCCCAGTTACGACCGAGATTACGAGACTGGACAGTATGTGGTTTCGGGGACGCCTCATTACTCAGAACACCATACTCACAACTTGTAAAGAGGCGCTCTTGGACGTGCTGTCAATCAAGACCCCATTTCTTCGCCCACGTAGGTTTACCAACCAAGCGAGACGTTTCGGTATTAAACTATATAGCGTATGGAAACTATAACAATCTTGTCCGCCAAACGGCAAAAAAAAACTCCAAATCTCTCGTAGTCTGGGATTTCGAGTGCGTCCGTTAGTTAGTATCCACTCAGCACTGACATCACAAGCTCCGGAGACTCGGTCGGCGAAACTTGGGAACAAAGCGAAATCGATTACAACGCCATCATCGCCAAGCATCCCCAAACGCTCCTTGCGTTGAACCATGAGACCGAAGGCGAGAAGCCTGGTGCTCGTTCCTAGCCTATATGCATTGATTTAAAATTTTCAGTGAACACCACGTAGGTGCTAGTCCTCTTTTTTTCATGCCCTAATTCAAGCGGTCGCGCTAGCCTTTACCTGCTCCCGACCGTGATCCCCCGACTTCAAGCTGCCGGGTACAAGCTGGTAACTCTCGCCGAATGCCTAGGACTTGAGCCCTATACGTTCGTCGGAACCTTTGAGCCGCGCGATGCGAGTTTTTTCCACTCTCTGTTGCTTTTTCCTGAACATTGCCCTAGAACAAGACATGGAAGTGCCGAAATTGAGTTCACTGCTCGCACATAAATATACTTTGCTCGCCCTGTATTTGAACATTTGGCTGGACACTCCCGTGCATCCCTGTCTCCGATAGCATATGATAATCGAAGCTCCTACCGTCATACGGTCTTCATGATCAAAGCTAATGAGCGCGCCCCGGCACTTCGCCTCGGTTGACCAGAGTCATCACAGTCTGAGTCGAGCAACGCAGCCTTGAGAATCATCGGAAACGTCCGAGCGGAGTTTAAAGGTTTCGGACAGACATAATTTTATAAAGAGTAGAAAACGCGTCACCCATTCAACCTATTCGGCACTTGAAAAAGGTTGCAGTAGACATTTAAGGGGCCGCCATCGTATTATTACAGAAGAAATATTATACTGAGTAATATGTCAAGCACAGGGATCCAAGTCATGACCTCACTCTTCGACACCGGCGTCGCCCGTGCACGACGAACCTTCGGCGCCCGACGCGGTCCCAGTTCCTAGCGGGAAGCACGACGCTGAGCTGATATTGATGCATACATTCTGGTTGATGAATGGGTTGTGGACCACGAAGCCGTTGTCGAGACCCGACGTGATCTTCAACGCGGCGGGGGCGGCAGGGGCCTTGCCTTTACCCTTCTTGGATCCGGAAGTGCTAGCGGCAGGCTGCGCAGGCGCCTTCAAGGCGGCAGCATTCGATGGGTTGGCGAGAATACTCAATTCGTAGCCCCGGAGGCACAGGGTCTTGATTTGGGCTTGAGTGTAGACGAACGTGCTATCAGCGTTCACATCGTTCCAAACGGTCTTGATATCGTTACCGTTCTGAAATATTTTCAGCACCTTCTCTGCGATATCTCGCTCGCACCCGCTTACCTGGAACTCGACGATACCAGTTGTCGTATCCCGTTTGTTCTCTTTGCTGTTGGGGTTGTCCGCTTTCCACACGCTTAGGATATGCCGTCCACTGTTTTTTTTGGTTGGAGAGCCCTTGAACACATGGTCCTGGACTGATTTGCTGAAAGCGGCCTGTGCAGCGGCTGTGACCCGTGCATCGACAGCTGGCGGAGCGGCAACCTGACACAGGGCGTCTCAGCACCTTAAGTTGGATGAAAATATACAAACACATACCTGTTCAGCAGCAAGCAGCGTATCACATGTCTTCTTGCTCGTCGCCAAAATCAGGCCAGTGGTCGTCTCTGGGACGCATTTGCCGCCTTTCACATCGAATGCGCACTAGAGCCCAGCACCCACTGGTAAAATGTCGTCAGAATCTATCCATGTACTTGAAGCGATAGACTTACCGCAGGTGGCGCAGTCGTCGAAGGATGCGCAAAGTTCGGCCGCGCTGGCCCCGTCGCAGTCCTCGGTGTCGGAGCCCCCGCGGGCCTTCACGGCCGCCTTGCTTCCCTTCTTGCGAATAGGGCACGCTACGCCCTTGGACGTGGTGGCGACCTTTGAGGCCTTAGGCGGCGCGGCGGGCTGAGCTTTGACGGGCTTCGGCACCGTCGGCGCCGTTTTCTTTGGCACGGGCTTTGGCGCTGCCTGGACAGGCTTAGGTGTCGCGTTGACGGGCTTTGGCGCTGCCTTGACGGGCTTAGGCGCCGCTGCCTTGACGGGCTTAGGCGCCGCCGCCTTGACGGGCTTAGGTGCCGCCTTCGGCGCCGCTTTTTTCGGCACGGGTTTTGGCGCTGCCTTGACGGGCTTCGGCACAGGCTTCGGCGCCGCCACTGGCTTCGGCACGGGCTTCGGCGCCGCTTTCTTCGGCACGGGCTTCGCCTTGACAGGCTTCGGCACAGGCTTTGGCGCCGCCTTGACGGGCTTAGGCGCCGCCTTCGCCTTCCTAGAGAGGACGAAGAGGTCGCGCGAGTCCGAGTCGATGGGAGCCGCCTGCGAAGCAAGGAGTGTGCAGAACACGAGCAGAAGGGAGAGGAAGTGGGCGCGCATGAGGAAGATTAAGAAAATTAAAAGAAATGGTCGAGCCGGTCGAAGGGAGAAAGGGAAGAGCGATGTCGACGGTGAGGTCTGGCCTGGGGATCGTGGAATCGTTATGGTCCTCTCTTATACATACAGCTGGAGAAGCGCTTCATTGAGTCGTCCAAGGGGCATCGATATCAGCAGGATGCGAGCTTCGAGTGAGGCTGTCCGTAGCTATAAGCAGAGGGCGTTTATCACCAGATGGGATCGGAACGTATACTTACTGACTACGATAGGACCTAGGTAGTTCGCAATTTTCCTGTTAGCGTTAGAGAGAATGTAGTACGCGATACGCGATCAAGTGACTGGTGTTACACCCGCGTGGGCCGCGTCCAAATGGTAATTTTCCTGGTGCGCGACAAAAACGAATGACGGCGGCACCAGTTGATCATCGGATGCCCGTATTTAGGCCGCTCGTTTCAGCTTGTTTCAGTTCTCTAGGTCAGTGTTCTGAAGATCGTCTCGCAAGAGTTTTGATCATCAGATGCCCGCATTTAAGCCTGTTTCAGCCTCTCGACTCTAGCCCTCTAGCCACTGGATAGCCTTCGTGATTTCTAGTCGTTCAGAATCAGTGACACCAAAAATGCCTCAACGGCGAGGAAACTGAAACGCACTCGAGAGCGGCATGGACCTCGGCTGTCTGCTTTTCCACATGCATTCCATCGCGCTCGCTGAACTCCCTACCGCCGAGAACGCTGAAGGCCCGTCGCACGACTTTTTTCTGTCCTACCCGTACCTCCTCGTTTGGACTGATCAGGTCGACGTCTGGCGATTCTCGGACTCATCGGACCTCACGCACATCACCACACTTGAGGTCTACGTTACCAAGCCCTCCGGTCCTACACCGATCATCGACCACGCGCGCGGACTGCTCATTCTTCCCGAACCAATCCGCGTCGGCCCACCTATACTCCGCATCTTCACTCTGCGCGATGGCGAACTCGCTCGCGACATAGAGCTGTATGGCAGGCTCGCGGATGTGGATATTCAGTACCGACAGGCAGACGGACATGCGCTCGTGCTGCTCGCCGAGGACGCAGGCGCTTCGCCGCCGCATGGGAAGACGAGCATCATAGAGGTGGATGTCGCTGGCCTCAGCGTCAGCTTTCTCAGTTTGGTCAGCCTGCCCCCGCATCTCGATGAGCGCGAAAAGCTCCGGGACCTCCCACCCCTCGTCCTGGAGCCAATCTTTTTCGGCAAGAACGGCGATATCATCGCGACGTCGACCACACGATGGCTCGGCAAGGTCGATCTCCTATACTGGCAAGCCGGGCCAAGTACGGATGTCCGACAGCTCACCAAGACTCTCGAGCTCCTTCCAGGTCTGGAGGGCTGCAGGTCCATGCTATCCCCTCGCCATCTAGCAGTCGATGACAGCACTCTTGTTCTGTGCACCCACGAAGATGCGGGTCCCCCCATTACAGAGCGAACCTCCGTTCGTGGTCTCGACACTTCGAGTCTCACCGTGAGGTGGGCCGCCAAACCCATCCCCGGACAAGTCAGGACCTTGCACCACATCTCTTCTCTCAACGTCCTTGTCCTCTCCGCCGCACATGACGTCACGAACCACGACGAGGACCGCGAGTCGTTGCAGATACGCACGACCGTCGTCGTCCTCGACGCTCGCACGGGCGACCGGCGGGCCATCCACGCCGTCGACTCGGATGCGCAAGGCAGCTATGTTGTAGATTGCTTCGTGTCGCCTGACTGGGAAAATCCCGTTGTGGGTCTGGCATGGCAGAACGGCGACGTCCTCACCGTCGGCCTGAACGAGTTCATCGCAGATGGCTTCGAGAGAGAGGGTGAGGGTGAGAGGGCACGGACGCTCGCGCTGTTCCCTGCGGAGCTCATCGCTGCTTCTATGGGACGCAAGGAGGTCGTTGCGGTGGCAGGGGTGAAGAAGCACCCGGTCATTTCTGAGGGAGGTCGAGAGGATGACATTCCTGATTGGAAGGAGGAAGAAGGCAAGGTCATGTTTGCCAAGTGGTGAATGCAGGCCGTTCATCGTGGAAGAATTTATTATCACGATCCATAGAGTACAAAAATCTGAGTTCGCTCGGCAACGCCGTGCTGAGATGAAGTCATTGAAGAACAAG